>CAJQZJ010029281.1:0-13537 GCA_907164525.1 Lophiomys imhausi | reverse complement strand
CATCTATCTATTGGGTGTCTTTCCTCATATTCTAACTTATGTTCTAAGAAATGAAGAATCAATTCAGGTAGTAACTCGACTTGCATTTCTCCATACAAATAATTTGAAGTATATTTATTTTTACAAAATTCACAATTTCTTACTATTACATTATTTACTATACCCATTCTTGACCATAAACCTTGTTAGTGGTCCATATTTGTCATAGAAGATCATCTTAAGCATTGTTTGGATTCCTCCTTTCTGAATGAGTCCATAACATCTTCCAGAGGGGTCTGGGGTCATTTTTCTTGTTTCTAAAAAAACATAAGCATCCTCAAAGCAAAGACTATTCCTATCGCACAACATACTACAAATCTTATTTCCTTAAACCATTCCCACCATCCTGCTAATGGTGTACAAATAAAGTCTAATTGGAACAATCTAGCTGTCATGTCCCAAAAAATGCATTTCTTTATATTTTCTGCCCAGTCTTTATCAATAAGTGTACTGGTTCTTAAAATTCCAACTAGCTTATGAGTTTCTAAAACATGTCTATCCAGACTCTGTTGTGCTTCTTTGATTTTCTTATGGATACTCTCTAGCTGTTTTTCATTATATTCAGCTATCTGTTGCATTTTTTGTTGTGCCTTAATAAAAGTTTGGCAATGATCCCTTTCTAGATCTTCTAAAATTTGGAAAGGTGTGGAATATAAATGAACTTCTTGTATAGATAATTGTGTCACCCTAGTTTCATTATTTGTAGTTAATAATGAACAATTATGCACCATCCAACATCCTTTTTTAATATTCCAAGTTGTTGTAGTATCATTAAAAAATTCTCTATTTAAATTGGTGCATTGTATAGTCATTTCTACATTTGTACATACTAACCATGTCCAATCACCCATATTATATACTGTATCTGTCATTGTTGTTGGTGCTAACCTAGTTTGGGTTAATTTTGTAATTGGCACATGGGTGTATACATATGTGTTTTGTCCTAATTCTAAGGTATCATCTTGTGGTATGTAAGCTGGTGTGTTATTTACATTAATAAAAAGAAAATGGTCTATTGGTGTAACCCATGTATTTTTAATTACTGAAAATGGATCTAATTTTGTGTTCCATACTTGGGGTACAGGTTTAGTATGAAAACCTGTATAAGCATTGTCTAGAAATACTTGTAAAGTATTCAGTGTGCATAGTCCTCCTTCACAATAACTATCTATTGCGGGGTCCATTAAAGTTTGATAAAGTGATGTTCTTCTGCCCATACCTGTTGTAAAAAATGTATCTAACTCTCTTTCCATTTTTTGTGCTGCTAGCCTATATTGTTGACACATAAGTAAGTTATGATTATTCATTATCTGCTCTTCTACATATTTTTCTTGTGCTCCCCATTCTCGTCTCTGGATTTCCATTTCTGCTCTCATCTGTTGTGAGATGATGTCTCACAATGTCTCATTAGACATTGGAAGGTAATATACTTCATCCCAATCTACAGAAAATGTTTGGTTTAAGCCTTTGGGCTTTTGTGCTAACCATTCTACCTGATGCCATGTTTCATATTGAGGATGTACATTCCACATCGAAAAGTAATATGGATAACCTGTATGCCAATATTCTACTGCATTATTAATTGTGAAATTTAAATTTTTCCAAAAATAAAGTGTTTCTTTTATGCCTATACACATCGTATACAACAGGCATAAAAGTGTAATTTGTTTGTAACATTATATTTATTAACTTTCTTAAACGAAATTGGGTTGGCAGTAGTGGTTTGATTGTCTGCATAAATTGGCACATTAGCCAGTATCAATAATATTATAAAGATTATTTTATTTTGTGAAAAATGCACATAGTGTGATTCATTACCACCTGTGCTGTATGTGTATTGTTTCCTGTCCATATAGCTAAGCAAAAGTCTCGCGTCCAGAATCGGAAATCCTACCCACAGGACACATGCTATCCAGGTGATTATTAATTGCCAATTTTAGTTCCCCTTTACCTGGGGTTATCCACACCTGGTTTTCTGTGTCTGGGGCGACAATTTCCGCTTTCCGGAGGCTTTGTCCCTTGTGTGACCTAAAAACACAAATATGAGGTTTCATACTGATTTGTCATCATCAATGGGCATTTCATAACTTATATTATATTTTATGGCTTCACCTAATGGGCTTCCTCTATATAACCTAGGTCTTTCATTTAAATTTCTAATTGCTTCCAATGAAGCTCTTGCCAATGGTTTTCCTTGTTCCTGCAATAATTGAGCCTTCAATAGGCCATTCAGGCGCTCAATAGTTCCTGCTGCAGTAGGGTTATAGGCATGATGAAAGTCCCACTGAATGTCTAAATTTTTTGCTAAATCCTGTATTCTTTTACCTGTAAAATGTGTGGTAAAGCACCAAGGCACACATTCCACAAGCATAGCTACCTCTTGAGTTGGTTTTGGTCCTGGTCTGGCCAATGCCAAACCAGTAGTGACATCTACTATTGTACATAAATATTGTCCCTTAAATGCATTTAATGGTCCTATAAAATCAATTTGTATCAATGTGTTAAAACCTGTTCGGTGTCCTATATATAACACCTTTATATTGTTTATTAAATCTAGTTTTCTGGTTAGGGCATGACTGGCATCCTCTAATGGCATTTATAATTATGTGCCATGATACTTGTATGTTTCTTTGGGTAAACCATTGATACAGAGCATGGGTTCCTAAATGTCCCATAGCTCTATGAAGATCCAATATTTCCTTCTCTCTTACTGCTACTTCTAATTCTGGTTTCACTATTTCATATCTGGCTTTGATTTTCTTTCTTAAAGGTGCTTCATCCTTAATTTCATAAGTTCTCCTTATTTTTAATACTGCACTAGCTATTTGATCTACTATTGCATTATTTGTGCTAGTTTCATCCTTTTTATTAGTATGAGCATCTACATGATAAACTGTTATTTTCACCTGTTTACTTATTTGGTCTAATTCTTCCCATGCTTCTTTGGACCATAAATCTTTACCATTTATTTTCCATCCTGTCTTTCTCCATTTTCCTGACCATATAGCTATTCCATTTGCTACGCACCATGAATCAGTATAAATTGTCATATACTTAGCTTTTTCATTTAATGCTTGTCTAGCTGCCAACAACGCTGCTATTACTTCTGCATGCTGAGCTGATTTGCTGTTAGCTTGGTCTGTAATTGTCATGCCATCCGATGGTCGGTAGGCAGCAGCTTTCCATTTAATTTTACCGCCATGGGTAGCTGATGAGCCATCTGTGAACCATGCCTGCAACATACCTGATTGGTAGGGTTTTGTACCCCATCGTCCGATGGGAGTAGACGGTGACACTTCCTCCTTAACTTCGGGAGGTTCCACCAACCAATCACCTTCAGGTTGCTGTCGGAGCATGTTTTCAGACATTGATGACATTTTCCCTTTTTGTGACACTTGGTGACGTTTAACAAAGTCTTCCAAGTACCGTTTCCATTGGAGCACCCTTCCTTCAATAGGCAGGCCTGTCCAGGCTTCGCCTGGGGCTTTTACCCAATCTAGGATGGGAAACTCCGTATGGATTATAACCGGATTTTGGGTTATCATAGTGGCGGTGGCTTTAGCTGCAGCAGAGATAAAGGATGGACAATTAATATGGATAAAGTGCAGGGTCCTGCACAAAGAGTTAAGTGGACCAATGTACTCCTAAGGTAGGTTGCATTAATTACATAGAAATACATTGGTATCTCGTATACAGCCCAAATTGTCCTTTCGAATAATGAGAACTGGTTTTCAGACCAAGGAAAGCGTTTGCTATAAAATCCTACTGGTAACATCCTTTCACTTTTAACAAATATATTCCAATTGCCATATCCCTTGGCAAAAAGTACTTCTATAATAATTGTACTATTCTCTGAACTGTAATATAATTTTTTATATTCCTTTATACACTTTATTAAATATTTTACTGCCTCATCCTGTTCTTCTGTCCATTCAAAATCATTT
Source organism: Lophiomys imhausi (assembly GCA_907164525.1). NCBI lineage: Eukaryota > Metazoa > Chordata > Mammalia > Rodentia > Muridae > Lophiomys > Lophiomys imhausi. The sequence continues at coordinate 9,554 of CAJQZJ010029281.1, read as the reverse complement.
GCCTTCCTAGTAATTTTATATAATGGTTGTAACATTAATTGTAAATATGGAATGTGTTGTCTCCAATATCCAAACAATCCTATAAGATGTTGTACCTGAGTCTTATTTATTGGTTTCTCTATTTTTTCTAACTTATCTATCACAGAATCAGGTATTTCTGGACCAGTTGTAGACCAATGTATTTCTATGTAATTAATGCAACCTACCCTAGGAGTACATTGGTCCACTTAACTCTTTGTGCAGGACCCTGCACTTTATCCATATTAATTGTCCATCCTTTATCTCTCAAATGATGTATTAATTTCTTCACAGTGTCTGCTACTTCCTTCTCTTCCTGTCCAAAAACTATTACTGCTTACCTTGCCACGTGAAAGTGGTCAATTCCTGAGAATTTGGATGCAATGGTATGCCAATGAACATATCGGCTAAGTCTATGGTTGCCAGACATTTTGGTGATGCTCTTTTTATTTGTGTAAAAATATTATCAATGTCTGGTAACTGACCAGGGAGTTTATCACTGATTTCATTAATTCTCCTATAATCTACAGTAAATCTCCATTTACCATTTGGTTTCTGTACTGGCCATACTGGGGCGTTATAGTTAAAACTTTGAGCTTGTATTATTATATTTTCTTTTAATAGATCTTTAATACTTTGATTTATTTCTTCAATTCCTCCTTTTATTGGATATTGGGGAGTAAAACTTGGTTTAGTTTTAGGAAGCTGTACTGGTTCTATTTTTACTTCTGCTAAATTAACCATTATCTTTTTTATTTTCTTATAATTCAAGTATTGTGGCATTAAAGCTTTAATCTCTTCAATTCCTAACACATTACAAGGTGCTAGTTTTCAAGCACCTTGTACCCTTCTTTCTGAATTTACTCCTTGTAAAGCTACATATTTATGTCCTTTTTGTTGATTTCCTAGATCTGTTATAATAGAGATTTGGCTTCCTGTATCAATAAGCCATTTAGTTGGTATTATTCCCTTTTCGGTGACTCTGGGAATATTTACAAAAGGTCAACAGCAGCTAGATACTAGACCTTTTGTCTAGGTCACTTAAGTTTATCGCGTAGGTCTTCCATTGCGATATCGCTCGATAACATGGGAGCGATTCTGTGGGTAAGGTCGGAACTTGCCTGATGGATTGTTGCCTCTGCCTAAAAAATTTCTGTTCCGCCTGTAATCTTGTTCATTATTTTGTGGTGGTTGACTATTATTGCTTCTATCCTGTGGTGGCTGTCTATGAAAAAGTTTGTTCTTCCTTCCCCAGAACCTATTCATAAATCCTGGGTTCCTTGGTGGAGGTTTTATATTCATTGCTCTAGTATTTCCAAAAGGTCTTACGTTAATATTAACATATGGTCTATTTCTATCCTTCCTAGGTTTCTTAATTTTTGCTTGAAATGACACTACTCTATCCTGTTCCAATTCTCTATACTGTTTAAAATAGGAAATGCTATCTGCTATCGTTTGACATCCCTGTAATCCACTTGTAATTTGTATTCTCAAATTGGGTGGAGCTCCCTTTATAATAATTTTCCTGAATGCCGGTGTCATTGGCGAGTCTTAAGGTGTAGTAGCCTGGTTGTAAATGAATTAAATCTTAGTATATTAGGAATTTTATGGTTCATTTATAATTGCATCTCCATAAGTTAGCCATCTTCCTGCAGTTTCAAATTGAGTTAGGTCTAATGATGGAAAAGCATATCTCCAGGCAGCAGTTATCCAGTCTAAGAGAGGATGAGTGTCTCCCTTGGCTGTCTCAAGGACATGTTCCAACGCATCATATATAGACGGGTTTTCTATTATTCCTTTAATTTTTGCCATTTCTTGGCTCGAAAGCATGATTGTGTCTGCCCCTTTTTCCCACAATCTAACCATATACTGTGCATCTTTGGCGCCACCTTGTGCATATTCCCGTCTTAAGTCGCTTAGCTCTTGTGGGCTGTATGGTCTGACCTCCGTCACTTCCAATCCCGGGGTTTGGGGCGTATTAGAAAAAGTAGGAGCTAATCTACTTATGCCTGATTTGGACAGAGTCTTTTTAGTAGTAGTCACCACAGGGAAAGAGTAAGAAGTGGGAGTTTCAGAGTTGATCAGGCTCTTTTCCCGCTTCAATACATTTAGCGCTAATCTTTTTCCCATCAGCCTATCCTTATCAATGTCTTGCACAGTTTTCGTAAGTATTGCCGGCACTTCTTTTTTATGGGCCCCTTCTATTAAGGGTCTGACTACCTCTGGATCCTTGAGGTCACCCTATATCTTAGTGGGTTTCATGCCCACTTTTCCTTTTACTGCTTGGGCAGTATTATTCCATTTCTGTTCTTCCTCTGACTGTACTGGGTTCCCTGTTACTGGAGATATCTGTAATTTTTTCATTCTCTTAATTAAAGAATTCATTTCCACAGTTTATTTGCTAGCCAATATAAAAATTTTACTTCCTTCTTTTTAAAATACCAGCTAATATTAGACAAATTTTGTGCCTTAATTAATTCTTCAAATTTTAGGTCAGCTCTTCTTTCTAATCTTTTTGCAATAAATTTTAACATAAAAGTAGCTTCGGGCGTGTGACTTCAAAGTACCATGCGCCAATAACCAACTCTTCCTCAAGTTTCCCTGAGTTGGCTTCGAGGCGTCCAGTTAGCCTTACTGTGTACCCGGGTTGGGGCAATATTTCAGGCAGGGTTGGTCCCGTCTCCAATAACCCGCTCTTCCTCAAGTTTCCCTGAGTTGGCTTCGTGGAGCGTTACACAACCCCCTTTGGTTGTCACAGGCCTTCCGGCTACAACCTATTATTATTTTATTATTATATTTTTTCCTATTATCCTGCCGACTACGCCAGCTGTCGAGAGCATTGTTTGGTCATCCAAATCCCGACGACTCCTCCTTCTCTATGGAAGGGAGTCGTGTGACCAGGTGACGGCACTCGCCACCCAATAGGGTCAAATGGAATACACTTAGGCAATGCTGGTCTTTATAATATTTATTATACTAGATAGTAATCACAACTTATGCTAAATGAAATATCTCTACTTCTACAGGATCAGGATAAGCTGCATCAATCAAACAGGAACACTTAATGGTTATTAAAGCTAGAATAACTAATATTACAATATATAACCACCACATCCTATATTAATATTAATATTCCCACATCACACATCATACGACCTGTCTGAAAACCTTGGCTCTCCTGTTCCCCTGCGTCGATGTTCAGGGCAAAGCCCCAGTTCTAGTCTCAGTTCAAGGCCTGAGTGAATGGGCAAGGGATAGAGAGAGAGGTCTCAGCACAAGGTCTGAGGAAGGGGCATAGACCTAAGATAGAGACAGAGGCTGGATATCAGTGACAAGACTGATCGCCACTTACTGCTTGTCTCCTTTGGTTTCTTATACTTTCATCTCAGCTTAATTAACATATCTCTATGTCACCCGCATATGGCCGCACTTACTAGCCTGTTATCTGGCTCCTACAGCTGGGCCTCAGCTGGGATGTGGCTGACAGCTTCTTACTGGCTCCTTACGCATAGGGCAGCACTCACTATCTTCTTATCTTGCTCCTACAGCTGGGCCTCAGCTGGGCTGTGACTGACAGCTTATTGCAGCTAAACGTGAAGCTAATACGTATAATCCAATACTTAAATTACTTAATCCAATACTTAAATTACTTACTAAACTTCCTGCAGCCATTCTTTATGGCTGCTTACAGGCTCCTTACACACAACTTCATGAAATGGCCTCTTAGAGCCACTGTGCTCTCAAGGCCTTAATGCAAGGGACTCTCCTGCCACATGCTGCCTAGTCTCTATGGCTGTGTGAAACTGTTGAAGAACAATATACAACCCCTTTCTTCCTGCATTGTTCATGTACCTAAAATGAATACCATGTAGCTCACACTGCCAAGTCTGGCTAAAGTTTGTACTGAGTCATAAAACTTCTAATCACATTAGTAGCAGGTTTCATTCTTTTTTTAAATTCAGTTTCTTTCTAGGAACAGAAAATCCCTTAGTCTTTGTCTTTTCTCAAATTGGAGGCATAGCTCCATAAGGTCTTGCCCTGAAGGCGCCTTTCATTTTCAAAGTGCAGAGCAGGAGGCCCCTCCTTAACTGTGCTAATCTCCTTAACAATTATATCCTTTGTTTCAGAACAAGCCTCAACTGCAAAATTAACATCCTGGCACTCTTTTTCTCTCCAAACTGCACACTTTGTATTTCTTTCTGCTCCACTTGTTCTTTTTCATTATAGAATCCATGAGCATTAAGACAAATAACAAAACCACTGATTCAATATTATGCTGTCTTGAAGGGTTTTTTTCCCAATAAAGAAATTAGTCTATCACTTTTTAATTTAGAATCAATCAGGCTCTTAGGGCATTGAAGAAAACAGCTTGTTTGTCAAATGGATCAAGAGAAAAGTCTGTAGCCCACTTGTTTGCAACTTTCCCCTTCAAGCTTCTTAAGTTACAAGTTACGCCTGCCCCATCCATTTCACTTGCAGCACTACTGTCTTCCAGGCTTCTACTATCATGTCCCTGTGAGCTTTGTTTACGGTATTTAACCACTTCATATGGTATTTCACTTTTCTAATTCAAAGTTCCAAAGTTTTGGAATTCCTCCAAAAACACATGGTGACATTCTTCACAGTGGCATTCCACTCTCTGTCATCAACTTATGTATTAGATACTTTTTGTAGCTGTGATGAATTATCATGACCCAGACAACTTAAGGGTTTATTTTGGATTAGGGTACTACAGTTTAAGAGTCTATTTTTGCCGGGCGGTGGTGGCGCACGCCTTTAATCCCAGCACTTGGGAGGCAGAGGCAAGCGGATCTTTGTGAGTTCGAGGCCAGCCTGGTCTACAAAGCAAGTCCAGGACAGCCAGAGATATTCAGAGAAACCCTGTCTCAAAAAAAAAAAAAAAAAAAAAGAGTATTTTTTTTTCACAGGGATATGGCATCAAGCAGGAGGCATGGTAACAGGAGCAGCAAGCTGAGAGATCAACTGCAACTACAGGCAGAAAACAGGAAGAGCAAACTGGGAGTAGTGTAAAGGTATCAACTCTCAAACCCTGCCCTTGGTGATGTAATTCCTTCAGTAAGTTTCTACCACCTCAACTTCTCCCAAAAGCTTCACCAATTAAGGAATAAGTGCTTAAATATGTAAGCCTATGTAATATAGTCCAATCACCACATATGGCAAATTAAAGTTTTACATAACAATACTAATTATATTTATAAATCTTCAAAATTATAACCTTTCCTTTAATAACTAAGTAGACAGCTTTTCATCAGGTTCCATTTTAACTCCTAACATTTTACCATTTTGGAGTTATCTTTGCTTTGGCATACTTTTTCTTTCCAATGCTCATCTAACAAGAAATTACATTGTGCGTAAGTAATAAGCTAAATCTCATTTGCAAATCATTATTCTAGTCCTATTCAAGGACAGAGATATTTTTATTGAAAATAGATTGTTTTCTCATGTAATAAATCCCAATTACAGTTTGCCTTCCCTCTGCTCCATCCAGTTCCTTCCTACCTCCTCTCCACTCTGGATCTGCTCCATTTTCTGTCTTTCATTAGAAAAGAACAGACTTCTAAGAGATAAAAACAAAACATCACAAAATAACATATAATAAGATAAAGTAAAAAAAAATCACATTGATCCTGGAAAAAGTAACCCTCACAGAAGGAAAAGAGTTCCAAGAACAAGCACAGAATCAGTAATTCTCTCACTCCTACACCAATAAGCCTCATAAAAATAATAAACTGGAAGTTATAATATGTAAACAGGGAACCTGGCACAGAACCATGTAGGGCCTGTGCTCGTTATTTCAGGTTCTGTGAGTTCATTAAGAGCCTTCCTAAGTTGATTCAGAGGGCCTTCTTTTCTTGATGTGCTGCATCCCCTCTGGCCCTTACATTCGTCACACCCTGCTTTCAGAGGTTTCCTTGAGCTCAGAGCTATGAAAGAAGGGATTTGATGGAGAAATCCCTGTTAGATCTGTGTGCTCCAAGGACTACTTCTCTGCACAAAGTCTGGCTTTGGACCTCTGCATCAGTCCCTGTCTGCTGTAGGAGGAAGTTTCTCTGATGATTACTGAATAAGGCACTGATCTGTGAGTACAAAAAAAATATATCATTCTGAGTCATTTTATTGATATGTTTTTTTAAAGACCAATAGTAATTGGTTATACCCCAGATCTCTGCAATATCTAGACTCTAGTTCTTAGTCACCCAAGCAGTGTCTGTTATAGGTACCTTCTCATGAAGTGGCCTTCATGTCAATCAAACACAGCTTGACTGTTCCTACACGTTCTGTGCTACAATTTCTCTAGCATATATTGTAAGATGGACAAATTATGGGTCAAAGTTTTTGTGCCTAGATTGGTATTTATGTTTCTCCTTTGGTAGCCTACAGAGTGTCTTTCTATATCTAAGACATTAGAACATGGGGATAAATGCTCCCTGTAGGACCAGTTCAACTTCTCTATTTTCAATGAGTTGTGTGGGTGCTGACCTCAGTAATGGGGCCCTGCATTTGTATTCAAAGAGCAGCTCATTGTCTTAGCAAAATGCAGGGCTGTTTGGGGATTTCCGTGGGACTCTGTTGGCTAACAATTCAATTGAATGCAACCTAGTACCTGTAAGGGAAGACTGGTTTGGTGACAAAAGGTGGCCAGTTGGGACTCTGTCTCCCCCATTATTTGGATATCTCATTAGAATTTCCTTCATATATTTTAGGAAGTTTCTACTACACTGGATTTCTGTACATAAGCACTCAAATGCCCCTCAATTCCAGTTGTCTCTTCCTGTATTTTCTCTATCAACCTTTTCTGTTTACTGTTCTCTATGTGACCCTCCTGTTGCCTGTACCCATCTTTTCCCCGTCCACCTGTAATATCTACTCTATTTTCAAACTCCAGGGATATCCATGTATCTTGTAAAGTCCCTTCAACCAAACCTAACATCTCTGGTATATGGATTATAGATTGTTTTCATTTCTATAAGGTCTAATATCTAGAAATAAGTAGATATATATCATATTAACCTTTCTGGGTCTGGGTTACCTCACTAAGGATGATTTTGTTTTCGAGTTTCATTCATTTGATTACAAATTTCATTATGTCATTTCTTAACAGATGAGTAATACTCCATGTGTAAATTTATCACATTTTCTTCAACCATTCTTCTGCTGATGGACATCTAGGTTTTTCCGGTTTTTGACTATTGTGAAAAGAGCTACAATGAATAGGTTAGAGATAGTGTCCTTATCATAGGATGAAGTGTCCTTTGGGTATATGTCCAGAAGTGGTATAAGTGGATCTTGAAATAGATCAATTCCCAACTTTCGAAGAAATTGACATAGTAACTTCTATAATGGCTGTGGTACAACTTGTGATCAGGAATGATGAGACTGCCAACTGCTCTTTATTGTTCAGAATTGTTTTTAGCTATACTGGTTTATTTGAGTTTCCATATGAGGTTGAGAATTGTCCTTTCAAGTCCTGTGAAGAATTGCATTGAAATTTTGATGGGGATTGCATTGAATCTGTAGATTGCTTCTGTTGGGATGGGCCTTTTTACTATGTCAATCCAACTGATCCATGAGTCTGGGAGAGCTCTACATTTTATTAAATATTCTTCAGCTCCATTCTTCAAAATCTTGAGGTTTTTATCACACAAATCTTTCACTTGCTTGGTTACAGTTACCCCAAAATATTTTATATTACTTGAGGATATTGTGAAAGCTGCTGATTTCTTGATTATTTTTCAGTCAATTTGTCATTTGTATATTTGAAGGCTACTCACATTTGTGAGTTAATTTTGCATCTAGTTATGTTGCTGAAAGTGTTTATCAGTTCTAGGAGTTCCCAGGTGGATTTTTTTTTTTTTTGGTGTCACTTATGTATACTATTATATCATCTGTATACAAGGGCACTTTGATTTCTTTCTTTATACCTTTGATCTCCTTTATTTTTTTTTCTCTCTAGCTAAAACCTCAAGTACTATATTGAATAGATATGGGGACAGTTGAAAACCTTGTCTTGTTCCTGATTTTGGTCAAATTGCTTTGAGTTTGTCTCCATTCAGTTTGATGTTGGTGATAGGGCTTACTATAAACTGCTTTTATTATGTTTAGGCATCCCTTGTATCACTTATTTCTCCAGGCTTTTTTCCTGAAGTGTAGTTGGATTTTGTCAGTGAACTTTTCTGCATCCAATGAGAGAATTATGTGATTTTTGTCTTTCAGCTTGTTTAAAGGGTAGATTACATTTACCAATTTTTATATATCTTGCACTTTTGGGATGAATTGCAGTTGATCATGGCAGACATTCTTTTTCATGTGTTCTTGTGTTTCATATGCAAGTACTTTATGGTGTGCTATTGCATATATGTATATGTTTATAAGGTTTATAATTCCCTTTTTGTTGGGTCTTTATATAGTTTCAGTATCAGAGTCACTGTGTGGGTGGTCTTATAACATGAATTTTGAAATGTTAAAAATCTGGTGGAAATTTTAGCTAAAGCTATATGGCCAACATCCCAAGTTAAAAAGGGGGGCAATATGTATATATAATATAGAAATGTTAAGATATATGGGTAGACTATTGAATCTGCTCAATAATGTAGACCTATTGTCATTCTCAAAATAAGGTTAATTTCAAATTCGTTGGTCAATAATTATATATATTGACACACATTTAAAGTTATTCTGACACACACACATGTATATATGTATGTGTGTGTGTATATATATGTATATATATATAAACTCTTATATAAGATATTGTGCTTATACAACTCATTTAAAAGTAAACAGGCTGAGAAAGAAATTTGGGAATCAACACCCTTCACAATAGACACAATATAAAATACCTGGGGATAACTCTAAACAAACAAGTGAAAGACCTGTATGACAAGAAATTCAAGTCCCTGAAAGAAGAAATTGAAGAAGATATCAGAAGATGTTAAGATCCCCCTTGCTCATGGATAGGTAGGATTAACATAATAAAAAATTTCTATCTTACAAAAAGCAATATACAGACTCAATGCAATTCCTATCAAAATATCAACACAATTCTTTACAGATCTTGAAAGAACAATTCTCAACTTCATATGAAAAAATTAAAAACCCAAAATAGCTGAATCAATCCTGTATAATAAAAAATCATCTGGAGGTATCACCATCCCAGATTTCAAGCTATACTACAGAGAAATTGTAATAAAAAAATCATGGTACTGGCATAAAAGCAGACTAGTTGACCAATAGATTTGAATCGAAGACCCAAAAATTAATTCCCACACCTATGGTCACTTAATTTTTGACAAAGAAGTCAAAACCATACAATGAAAAAAGGAAAGCATCTTCAACAAATGGTGTTGGTCTAACTGGATCTTAACATGTAGAAGAATGCAACTAGACCCATACTTATAGCTCTACACAAAACATAAGTCTAAGTGCATCACAGAATTCAATATAAATCCAGACACACTAAAATTAATAGGAGAGAACATGATGAAAAGCCCAGAACTCATTGGTACAGGTAGCAA
>CAJQZJ010029280.1:0-18927 GCA_907164525.1 Lophiomys imhausi | reverse complement strand
TCAACACAAAAAGAGAATTACAGATGTATTTCCCTTATAAATATAGATGTAAGAATAATCAGCAAATTATTGCAAACTGAATCCAAGAACATGTAAAAGGATTATTTAACATGATCAAGTAAGCCTCATCCCAGAAACGTAGGTATGATTCAACAGATGTTAACCAATAAATATAATTCACCCTATATACAAATTGAAAGACAAAAGTACATTATCATCCCATATGATACAGAAAACACCTTTGACAAAATCTAACACCTCTTGATGAAAAAGGTCCTGGACAGATTTGTGCCATACAGGACATACCTGAACATAATAAAGTAAGTTTGCAGCAAGTCCATAGCCATCATCAAGTTCAATGGAGAGAAACTGAAAGCATTTCCACTAAAAGAAGAAACAAGAGAAGGTTGTCCATTCTCTCCTTACACATCCAACATACTATTTGAAAATTCAGCTAGAGCAATAAAGAAACTAAAAGAGATCAAGGGGTTACAAATTGGATATGAACAATTCCAAGTTTTTTATATGCAGATGATTTAGTAGTATAAAAAGTAGCCTTAAAGATTCCACTGGGAAACTCAACACCTGACAAAAATTTTCAGTAAAGTGGCTGGACACAAAATTGATTTACAAAAATAAGTATCCCTCCTATATACAAATGAGAAAATGTCTGAGAAATAAATTAACGAAATAACATCTTTCAAAATAGCCTCAAATAATATAAAATATATTTGTATAACTCTAACCACACAAATGAAAGACTTATATGATAAAAACATAAAAATCAAGTGTCTGAAGAAAAGAATTGAAGATGATATAAAAAGATGGAAAAATCTAACATGCTTAAGGATCAATGGGATTATAGTAGAAATGGCCATTCTGTGACAGGCAATCTACAGATTCAATGCTATCCCCATAAAAACTACAACAAAATTCCTCACAGATGTTGAAAGGACAATTCTCAGCTTCATTTACACACACACAACAAAACCAAAACAAACAAAAACAAATCAAAGAGAGGTAGAACAGTCATCAACAATAAAGGAACTGTGGGAAGTCTCACCATTAGTGATTTCATGTTCTATTGCAGAGTTATAATAATTAAAAACAGCATGGTAATGTCATAAAACAGACACACTGAAAATGGAAGAACCAGACCTAAACCCAAATACCTATGGACACCTGATTTTTTTATAAAGAAGCCAAAAATTCATGGTGGATTAAAGAATGCATTTTTAACAAACAGTGCTGGCCAAACTGGATATCTGCATTCAGAAGAATGCAAATAGATCACAGTTAACACCCTGCACAAAACTCAACTTTAAATGGGTCAAAGACCTTAATGAAAACTGGATATACCGAACCTGATAGAACAGAGAGTAGGGAGTAGCCTGGATCACATTGGCATAGGATATGTGTTAAACAGGGGGCCATTAGTTCAGGAACTAAGATCAACAACTAATAAATGGGACTTCATGAAACTGAAAATCTTCTGAAAGGCAAGGGACACTACCAACAGGAGGACAAAGCAGCAGCCTACAGCAGCCTACAGGGAAAGATTTTTACCAGCTCCACATTCCAAAGAGGACTAATATCTAAAATATTTAAAGAAATCAAGAAACTAGATATCAAAATGAATAAAATAATCTGATTTAAAAATAGGGTATATAATTTAATAATGGTACATAATCTGAATGTGGTACATAAATTAAACATAATTCTGAATAAAGAAATCTCAAATGAATGCCAAACACTTAAAGAAATACTCAACAACATTTGCTGTCAGGGAAATGCAAAGTAAAACTTTGAGATTCCATTTTACACCTGTCAGAAGAGTTAAGGTCAGTAACACAATGGCAGCTCATGCTAGTGATGATATACAATACAGGAGACTCTCATCCATTGCTGATAGGAGGGTAAACTTGCATAGCTGCTATGGAAATCACTATGGCAGTATCACAGAAAGTTTGGAATTGATTAATGTTAATCTTTTATGACTTAATATATTTTGCACGTTGACCATGTACATGTATTAGCTGTACCTATATGTAATTAAATTGAAATAGAAAATATAGTAAAACTAAATAAAATAAAAACAAAAGCAAGAATAAAAATAAACTAAAATTTCAAACTCACCATTTACAGTGATGTCTTATGGTCCTGGAAGGAATTACTGGTACAGATAATTTTTAAAGAAAATTTTAAAATAGTTTTTAATATTATGAACGAAAAGACAAGGTAGTGTTAAATCTTCCTTGATTGTTGATAGATATATTCTAATTATAAAAATATTGTTTCAACTATAAAAAATTTGTAGCTTTAATAAATTATAATTGCAATACAAATAAAATTATAAGTCAAAACTAGCATATCTTAGCATTTGTTTTTAAAATCACAGGAAAGAATATTCAATACAGTGCAGAAGTGAAACTGTGATATGGAAGTTGATATAGGATATTAAAAATCATTATAATTTTTTGAGTTCTCTACAAATTTTGGATATTAGCCCTCTGTCAGGTGTGGGGTTAGTGAAGATCTTTTCCCAATCTGTAGGCTGCCTTGTTATTCTAATGACAGTGTCCGTTGCCTTACAGAAGCTTTTCAGTTTCATGAGGTCCCATTTATTGACTGTGGGTCTTAGGGCCTGAGCTATTAGTATTCTGTTTAGGAAGTTGTCACCTGTTCCAATGAGTTTGAGGCTTTTCCCCACTCTCTCTTTATTAGATTTAGTGTGTCTGATTTTTTGTTACGATCTTTGATCTACTTGGACTGGAGTTTTGTACTAGGTGATAAACATAGGTCTATTTGCACTCTTCTACATGATGCCATCCAGTTCGACTAGCACCATTTGTTGAAGATGCTTTCCTTTTTCCATTGTATGGTTTTGGCTACTTTGCCAAAAATTAAATGATCATAGGTGTGTGGGTTTGGGATTCAAGTCAAGAAATTAAACACTGAAAAACTAAGTAACCCACTAAAAAAATGAGGTAGAGGGATAAACAGAATTCAGAAAAGAGGAATCTAAAATGGCCAAGAGACACCTGAAGAAGTGCTCTACATCCTTATTCATTGGAGAAATGCAATTAAGACAACTCTGTGATTCCTTCTCACTCCTGTAAGAATTGCTAAAATCAAAAACTCAAAAGAGAGCACACGCTGGTGATGTTGTGGAGAAAAGGGAACCCTCCCCCATTTTTGGTGGGAGTGCAAACATGCACAGCCACTATGGAAGTCACTCTGGCAATGTCTAAGAAAATTTGGAATAGCTCTACTTCAAGATTGAGCCATACCACTCCTGGACATACATTCAAAAGATTATTCACCAAGCCACAAGGACATCTCCCCAACTCTGCTTATAGCAGTTTTATTTGTAATAGCTAGAAACTGGAACAAAAAAACAAGATGTCCCTGAACTGAAGAATGGTTTTAAAAACTGTGGTACATCTACATAATGGAATACTACTCAGCTATCAGAAACAAGGAAATCATGCAATTTGCAACCAATTTGATGAAACTAGAAAAGCTCATCATGATAGAGCTAACTCAGACTCAGAAAGATACACATGGCACATATTCTATTATAACTGGATTTTAGTCATATAATACAGGAAAACCATTCTACAATCAAGACACAAAAAGGACAGGAACATGGATTTGGTGACCTGTTAGTGGGACACTCCACCTTAGTGAATCTGCCATGTATGCCCCCTGTGCAAGAGGAAGCTCTTAGACCTCAAGTGACTAACGAACTGAGTGGGGCCAATACATGGAGGCACCCCACACTGGAGGGATGGGGTGGGTGGGAGCGGGGGTAGAGGGAGGGAGGATGGGACAGGGAGGGGGGTGGAGGGAGTGGGCCATAATAGAGATGCAACTTGAAGTAATAAATAAATGTAAAAAAAAGAATCATTATAATTAAGATACCATTTTAATGACTGAAGGGGAGACACACAGAGGCATATTAACATAAAATGACTCCAGAAATGAAAACAGAGTTACTGAAAACTTTTAGGAAGAATTGGACAGTAAGAAAAGATAGAATGAGGTAAAAGTCATAGATGATACCTCTTTGGTCTGATCTTTACTACCAAGGAAGAAAAAAATCCATGGTGATTTGTGCAGGAGAGGAAATTAATAAAGGCCCAGTACAAGGAACTATGATAATAAGGGAATATTTCAACTTTCACCTGTTTAACTGGGAAAAGCAATAATTCAATAAATGAATAAGCCTTTTACAGGCTGGCTTATTTGATGGTCAAATATGCTGGAGATGGAATCAGTGTGAGTGCAGTGGATGCAGAGAAACTTATATTCATCCAGCTCTGTTTAAGACAACGATTGTGAGACTTGAGACTATACGAGGGAAAGTGGTCCCTGATAAATTAATTTTCAAGTCACTTGGTTATAATTGGCTCGTGTCCCATGATTATGAGATGACCGTGGGCAAGTGACGAAGAATAAGCATTAGAAAGAAAATTGGGCATGGAAGAGGTGGTGTTTGATTGAGCTCATTGAACCAAATACGACTACTCAGAGGAAACTAACAGTTTGTCTCCGCATGAACCACTGGACTGACATGAAAAATCAGTGACTTCATTAAGCACCATGGCAAGAGATGATATTTACCAGGTAGAAGAGACTCTAGATTCTAGAGTGCAGAATATCTGAATGATTTAGCCTGGTGTTAAGTAAAAACTAAAGCAATTGCAGGGATATTTGAAAAGGAAAGAGCAGATGTGAAGAGGTCTGTCTTTATCACTCAAAACCAAATGTGAAAGGATTTTTGGTGAACCAGGGTAACTAAAAAATCGACAGAAAGCGAAATCCAGTGTTTATGAGCCTCTGGAAGGCCAGAGAGCACAAAGAAAAACTTAATAAATGCAAAAATGACAGAGCAGTACAAGTGTAAAGCCTATGCTTAATTCAGTGATGATCAGTTATGTCCCATAAGTAACTTTGTACATTTCTCTCCTGTACACTAGAGATTGAAATTGTTTAATCCAATAAGCTCCCTCATTATTTCCTGATGTGGCTAATTGAGAAAAAATATAAGGACATAGTTTGGGCCTAGGAAATGTCAGATCCAGGGAGCTTCTCTGGTTATAATAGTTGAGACCATAGTCTTCCCCTTCCTTGTCCTTAGACAATCTGGAACAATGAGAGTCAGAACAGGCTCAATGATTGCACCTAATGTGAGGAATAGATGGCCGCCCCATGGCAGCAATTTGAGAAGAAGAAGCAAAATGGCTCATAGAGAATAAATACAGAGGGTAGACTGAGAGGTAATTAAAGTAGTGTCTCCCATCCATGATGCTGACCAAACACTGATTTTTCTGAAGGATCAGTTGATACAAATTCTGGAAGTTGTTCATGATATACTGAACTTTACTAAAATTTTTCTTTATTAATTCTTTTCACTACACTGCAGATGTTTCAGATCAACTGGCAATGACTTGAGTGAGTAAAGGGTTGTCACATACTATCTTCACTTTGAAAAAATATTTAATTTAATAGGTACATAATGCTAGCTTCTTGAGTGCTTTACAGATTTAACAAAATAGCTGAATGCCATGACTGCACACTTAAAGGCGTGTGGATGAAAAATTAGTTCAAAAGGTTTCAGAGACCAGATACAACTGTAGAATCTTGGAAATTTTAAAGTTGGGTAAGTCACAGATGAAAATACAGGAAGTTGACAAAACAATTTGTGTGCAGAAACTTAAAAAAATGGTTAAGGTATTTGGACAAATGTGTTCCTAGGAAAAGATTCTACAAAAAGAAACAGGAATTTATTAATTAAAAATAGTGTGAGACTGGTCTACCTCCATAGACCTTCTCATCTTCCAAGACACTGAGGCAAAACAGGATGTTACTATTGGTATTGGTTGTCCTAAGGAATAGACTGTAAGACTGTATAGCTGAAGATATCATATGTTTTTTTATGGAAAGATAGGGAGAGATTGAACTCAGACTAAGTTGCATGTTTCATCTCTGCCAGCTAGCTTTCGGATTTCCAGAACTAATTATTGCCTTGCTGTTTTCATCAACAGTCTAATACACCTCTGGACCCAACATGTTATGCCATCAACATGGCAGGTAAGATGTGTCTGTTAATAAAAGAGTAGCATGACTACTATGCATGTAGCCAGCTGCTTTCTGCCTAAATTTAAGTTCTGATTCACAAGAGGGAATCACATCTGATACCCTAAGACTAGACAGTAGTAGTCTGCAGCTTGGGAGAGAGGTTGGGTCACATCAAGTAGAATGACGCTCTTGTTATTTTGCTAAATGGAGATCACATACATGCCAAATAGCCTTCTAAATATTTCTATTTATATCAAAAATAGTTTTGCAGTCATTTTTAGTCAGAGAAACTTCTTTCTTTCTGGGAATAGCATTTACAGCAGATATTCATAGTTTGTCAAAATGCTGGGTATGAATATCTACTGAATGTTCTTCTCTAAATAGGACACATATATTATTGCCTTCAAAGCTCAGAGAACATCACAATAGAGTGGAACGAAAGAATATAAGATCCACAGGAAGGGGTGGATGTTCATGAAAAGTCTGTTGCCCTCTTGAACTACAAGCTGATGGGAAAGATCATAGCACAATTTCCACACAAAGGGGTGTGTGTGTGTGTGTGTGTGTGTGTGTGTGTGTGTGTGTGTGTGTATTCCCTATTCTAAATAGATAATGCGTAAAGAAATTTAAGTGGACATTGATTAGCAAATTATATATATATATGATGTTATATATTATATATTGTAAATTATACATGTTATATATATATATGTTTATATATTTAAGAATACTATGTATTTATAAAAAATAAATAATATTACATAGTAACATGAAAGAATTTTAGAATACTACCCTAAAAAATCTTAAAAGACTAAATGCTACTTACTTTCCTCTATATGACACAAGTGAATTATTCAAAATCATTCATATATAGTGCAGTATATACTGTATTTTCCATGGAGAATGAAGGAAGGTGAAAAGGAAGATTTGTTTAAAATTTCTAAATGAAATACAATTGTCATATGACCCAGCTTTATCCCTAGTAGGCATATAATCAAAGGTTTCTTTATTAAATTACAGAGACACCTCCATATTCATCTATGCTGCTTCTCTAAACAAGATAGCTAGGGAATGAAATCAGCCTAGATGTCTATCAATTGATGGAGAGACCATAAAAATATGGTACCTATATACAAAGGAAAGCAAATAAAGGGAAATTAAATAAAAATTGATTGTGAAATTTTTAGTCAATTGCTACAATTGAAAATAATAGATTAATAATAATAGTGATGATTATGGTTATGAGTATTATGATCAATATATCCCAAAGTCAGAAAGACCAACAGCTTGTTTTCTTTCATATATGTATCCTAGCTTCATGTCTTTAGATGTTTATATTTAATATGGAGTAACCTACTGTAGAAGTTAGGAAATTAGAAAGGGATTGTGTAGGAAATAAATATTTTAAGGTAAGGAAATGTATAACACTGGTGGTATTAATGGGAAAATGATTCTATTGTGGATTGAGGTTTATATAGACAGTACAATGCAAGGATAACAAAGATGTGGCATAGGGAAAGGATAAATATCATTAAGAATGTTTGGAAAAGCCAAGTATAACTGTATATTTTACAAGAAACATGTGCCCGCGCACACACACACACACACACACACATACACACACACACACACAGCAATAATAATTAAAGAGGAAGAGGTCATGACATTAAGAGACACTGTGAAGGACATGGAGGAGTTGTAGTGGGAGAGTATGGAGTGGTAATGATATAAACAGTATACAGTTATAAAAATAATAAATTCAATGTTTAAAAGATAGAAACCAAAACCAAAACCAAAACCAAATGGTAGCTGGAGTTATCTTATAAGGGGAAATAATTATCTTCCCAGAAGCTATAAGTTACCAAACTAAAAGTCCAGTGTAAAATTAGGGATATGTGCCTCTTATATTTTTTGATCAGAAAGGTTTCATACTAAATGGTATCACTGTATTGTCCAAAATATCACGTTTTGTGCAAAAGAAATGGAGAGTTCAGGATGGTACTGATCAGAAATCTTTTTACTTTCTGGCCAGTATTCATGGTGTCAGAAGTGCTATAGAGGTTGCTGATGGACAAAAACTTTCAACAGTTTTTACCAGCTATGAACTCAGAGAGATTCGTTAATGACCAGTGCAACAAGCTATGCACATTGTTGCTATGGTGGCATAAATGTCAAAGAGACAATCAATACCTTGTTTAAAAAAACTGGATGTGAGGCCCATCTCTCGGGAGATAATTCCTACTACTTTCTACTACTGCAAAGAAAAAAAAAAAAACAAGAACCTGTGGCTGGGGAGGTCATAGGTATTTAGGGGTCAACCTACTAAACCAAGGCACTCAGTGGCTGTTCCCCATTTTAATAAGTGAGAATCATTTCCTCTCCAAAGTCACAAAAGAGTTGTCTAGGGAGAGAGGAAACAGGAGTGGTGCTTTGGCCCAAGCCAGGGCCCTCCAGCACTCAAGGTTTTGGATCAGATCAGAGGATGCTCATACCACACAAGAAAAATAAAAAAAGCATTTCAAATCTGTCTGGTGAAGGAGGACATGAAGGCTTAGGAGGCTCTTGGCCTACATTTGGCAGAAGTTAAGACAAGAAAGTGGCAAGCAGTCCCCCAACTAAGCCTCAAGTGTCTGCTACCACCAGCTTGATTCCATGGCTATGGCAGAATTCCCCCACCTGAAGCTGATGTTCCAAAGGAGTGCTGGTAAGAATCACCACCTGTAAACACCAACAGGCTCAGGCTTGATTTGGAGGGTGAGAGTAAAACATCTGACATGTCTGAGGGAGAAGGGGAAGAACGAAACACTCAGGTTTTCCCAGCTCAATCTTTTTGTGACGGAAACATAAAAGTCTCAGTGGGGCTGGAGAGATGGCTCAGCGGTTAAGAGCACTGCCTAGTGCTCTTCCAAAGATTCTCAGTTCAATTCCCAGCAACCACATGGTGGCTCACAACCATCCACAATGTGATCTGGTGCCCTCTTCTGGAATGCAGGTGTACATGCAGATAGAGCACACATATGCATAAAATAAATAAAATAAATCTTTTTGAAAAGTCTCAATGGGTGTCCCATGCAAGGGACACAGAGAATAGCTTTAAAAACCACTCTCAAATATAGCAATAATAATAATAATGGAGCCTTACAAACAAGGTCTGAAGACCAGCTAAGTTAATTTATATGTTGAAAATGGACGGCTGGCTACCTACCTACAGCCAAGGTTATATACATTGAGAGGGACAAGCCAGTCAGCTTGGGTTTCCTCTCATTACACATGACTGTACAAAGGCTTAAGAATTACATATGCAAGGGCTGTGCTGCAAATCTCATTGTAGCACAACCCATTTCCAGAAAACAATCTACCCCACCAGGCAGCTCTAACTCCTACCTACATCTCCTCATTTTCCAGCACAAAACCTGATGCTGCACCAGCGCAACTGACAAGAAAGCTGAAAGAATAAGACAGGAGGCCTGGGGACACTCCAGGGCACCTGAAAACCACTAAGGACTTCCTCAGTTAGGGGTCCAGTGTAGGTGCTCACAGGAACATAACTGTTGAGTTCAGCAAGGCGTGGCTGAGTAATCTCAGTCCGATTGTTGTTAATATCTTCCTCATAAAGGTAGAACTATAAAATGGGTGTAGGAAGACAGGACTGGAACATATGCACTGCACATGCTGGAGCCGAGGCAAGGAGAAGCCAAAAGAGAGTAACCTGGGAAGACAGATCTGCCCACTGCGCAGTGCCCTGGTCATGGAGAGTGACAGCCTTGACCCACCAAGGATGATATCCTTGGCAATTTCCACACCCATACCCTGCAGGTATGATAACAGTACACTGGAAGTCTGGAGATGTTTCATTGCCTCATGACCTAGTACATACCTATCAGGAAAGAACTCTAGATTAGGGTCTGGCCCACTCTGTGCCTCCCCCCAACCTCCCATCCCATCCAGGACTACTGACAGCTGATGAGAGTAAAAAGAAGTGATATTATGATAAAAGTGTAATGATACTATTTATACAGTTTGATGTTTGAGTAAGAATTTTTAATTTTTTTTAATTTTGTGTGTGTGTGTGTGTGTGTGTGTGTGTTTTTCGAGACAGGGTTTCTCTGTATCTCTGGCTGTCCTGGACTTACTTTACACAATCTTTCTGAATTGGGACTTTTCTGAAATAATTTGAGATTTGTGTCAAATTTTAAATATTAGATGGACTTCAAAGATTTTTAAAAACTTAGTTTGAAATAACTTAAATAATAGAAGGGTTCAGAGATACCAAGAGCTTACATAGCTTCTATGCTGATGCCTCAGAACCTACGCACACTAGTGAGCATTGAGACAGTAGTAGTAGGAAAACTAGGCTTTATTCAGATGTCTCCAGTTACTGTCACCTTTCAAGAATATTATATTCCATTGTGAAGTTTCTTGACTTAGATTTTTGTGGTTCCTGGTCTCTTGTTATCCTTAACTCTTATTTGAAACCCGTTGCTTTCCACCAAGATGTACCTGCCACTGTTGTACCTTTAAGGTCATTGTGCTATGATGGTCATTATTGTGGATCATAGGCGTCATAGCTAGGGAGGATCATTTGCTGAATAGCATTTTCTGATACCATGAGAAAGCTTTGAGATCAGCCCCATCTCTGTGCTGTAACTGCGTGGTGTCTTCAGCAATAAGCCTCCAACCTCTGTGATGCAGCCAAGGGCAACAGCAAGAGCCTTTGATGCTCTGGAAGTCTCTTGGACTGCAACAGCAAGAGCCTTTGATGCTCTGGAAGTCTCTTGGACTCCCCTGACCAACAACTTGAAAGGAGGCATCTGCCTGGTGTTTGTAGAAAATGGCTAATAAATTATTACTTAGTATGTATAGTATCGTTAATTGGTCAGGTGTTGTTAATCCTTAACCCACCAATATAAATGAGCACACAGACACCCTACTTATTCTGATATCTGAGGTATACCATATTCAAGTGTAAGGAAAGTTTTTTTTTTTCACCTGGGATTCTTAAATATTTGTAATTTTACTGACTAAAAGTATGAGTAAATTTATATAGTGATAAGGAAATTAAAAACTAAACAGAAGGCAGTACTGAAATTGTAAGCTACTTATATAAAACTTGAGTTTACTTTTTGGTGTCTTTTTTTCAACAGAATTTTAACCTGAAGATTATTCTTCCGGGATTAAAAGAAGACTCACAGATTTTGAAAATCAGATTGCTACCTGGTAATATTATTTTTAAAAATATTTGGAATAGTTACTTTTTAAATATTGTTAGATTGCTGTAGTGGTGATTGGCTAGAATGTAGGACCAACAAACTGTAGCAGCCCAGACCACAGTTTAGTTATGTACAGTGGGGGTGGTATACGCACATGAAGGCTGAGCCGGCAACAGTCACGCATGGCAGATGCCCAGGAACAGATGGAGGTGCTCTCGGCCGCTAAGCCAACTCCAGCCCTCAAGGATTGCAGTTTTGACACTAACTGGGCTGTGATAATGAGATTCTGTCAAAAACAAAAAAAGAAGTGATATTATGATAAAAGTGTAATGATACTATTTATACAGTTTGATGTTTGAGTAAGAATTTTTTTTAAACTTTGTGTGTGTGTGTGTGTGTGTGTGTGTGTGTGTTTCGAGACAGGGTTTCTCTGTATCTCTGGCTGTCCTGGACTTACTTTGTAGACCCGCTGGCCTTGAACTCACAGAGATCCGCCTGCTTCTGCCTCCCAAGTGCTAGGATTAAAGGTGTGCACCACCACACCTGGAGTAATAAGATTGTTAATAGCTCTAAGTTTCTGTCTCCACTCCGGAGGAGTGGGATGGAAGGGATGGAGGTAGAGGGTGGGAGGTCGGGACTGGGAGGGGTGGAAAGAGGACACTGTGATGGAGATGTATCCTGAAGTAATAAACATTAAAAAAAAGGAGGGAGGCAAAGAAAAGGAAAAGGAGAGAGAGAGTGTAGACTAGGCTGACCTTCGAGGCTCCTTAAGTAGCCAGGGATGGCCCTGAGCTCACAGTCCTTGTGCCTCAACCTCCCAAGTGGTGGAGTGCACGCTGTACCATCGAACCTGTTTGATGTGACGCTGGGATTGAACTCGGGACTGCCGTAATCTAGGTAGGTGTTCCATGAACTGAGCTACAGCTCAGCTCGGGATAAATCTTAAAAATACCTTTCAGTTGCTAAATGTTACTCAGTCTAGGGGAAAATTTTTAAGTACTGACTGTGTTAGGAAACCATATCTACAGATACGCTTATTAGACTTAGGTTAAAACTGGGTCTGCTATATCAATATTTTATCGGTATAACTCACTTTAAGAATTATATAGATCCATATTTGATGAGGATTTATCTTAGGGAAATGAAATGGTATTAAGGTTTAATAGGATGGAATTGCTGTGTAAGGGTCTGTTGTAAGAATCTAAAAAGAATATTTTTGAATCAGGCCATTGTAGTTTTCAGTATAGGGAAACTTTGTGGCTGCTTTTTAAAATAATTGACAGAATATTACCTGTTCTTATGAGGTGGTTAAATGAGTTCCTATGGATCGTCACCCCTGCACGGTGTGCAGCTGTTGACTAGAGAGAGAGCACGGCACTAACTGTACATGAGCTTTCTCCAGCCCTGTCCTGTGCCACGTTATTCCTGCTGGTGTTGGTGAAACACTTAAGATGATGCCTAGTGAGTGTTTCCGTTGGATCATAGACAAAAGCCCCAGGAACACCTGTGGAGCAAGTGTTTGCTATGATATTTAGCAATCTTGATGCTGATACTTTGTCCATAAGTGATAAAATCCAGTTTGTACTGCATGTCAGCAAGAGGGAACAATAGCTGATTTGCATTTGCAAATTGAGCCGTCTGAGGTTTTGCCCGGCGTGCATTGATGAATTGGTTCTAGTGAGGAGGCAAGGCTGTCTACAGTCAAGAATGTGTAGGCTGTTGGAGGAAGCTAAGCCATATGAAAGTGACTTGTAGGGATCTTATTACTTAGGTACAGTTGTGGTGTTTTGATTTGGTTTGTTTTAATTTGATAGAAATGGCAAAGTAGGAAATAGCATAGTGTTGTGGGGGAAGCCAAGAAACCTCATCACATAAACCAGATCTTGACTTTGCCCCTAACTGACCTTGGGTCCAGTACATCTCTTTGTATTAAGTATTTTCGTTATGCAATCTCTTGATTAGATATTTTCTGGTGTTTGTGAATGCTTTCTTCTTTCCTATAAAATGAAGGTAAAAGAACCTTGCTTAAAACATGACACAGTAGTTGGCACATATTGAATGTTCGTATTAATATTATAAAGTAAAATAAATGTGTCTAGTAATTGGTATATTTTTATTATCAGTATTTAGCTTAAATTGAATTTTAAAGTATTACAAGTTGTGGGGGATGTAGTCAATTTATTGTAGAAGTATAGACCCATTTTATTAATCTTACAGGAAATGTATAAAATAAATTGCTAATGATATCAAAGTCAGTGAGCATTATACTTACCTTATGTAATTACATAACCACCCAGGGGTTGGCTTTGTTTAGGGACCAGTTTATTACGTAGCTAGTCCCTAGCGAGACGCGGGGGCGGGTCTGGGGCGTGGCCCGGGCTGAGCGCGAGGCCCCGCCCCGCACCGCGGCCTGCTGGGATCGACTGGTCCCGGCCCGACCGCCTGCCGCCCTCTTGCTCCAGGGCAGCTGCCGGGGTGCGGTTCTCCTCCTGGGTCACGCGGAACAAGGCTCGCGTGGGCGGCGGTGTGCGCAGCTCCTAGGCTCCGAGGCGCCGTGGGCGCGCCCCTGCCTCCGCTGATCGCGGAAGTGACGTGTAGCGCCCCGGCAGCAGCGCTTTTGAATCGGTTTCCTGGTGGCTCGCGCCCGGGTCGCCGCCGAGGGCCCGCGGTGGCCGCGGAGCGCGCCCGAGACCCGTGGGGCAACCCTCCCCAACATGGCAGCGGCGGGTGCCAGCGACCCTGGAGGCCTCGCGGCGGGCTCCAAGGGCGACGGCGCCATCGAAGGCTGTAGGACCGTGTACTTGTTTGACCGGCGCGGGAAGGACTCGGAGCACGGGATTCGCGCCCTGCGGGTCCCGGGGAGCGCCGGCTGCGGGAGGTTCCGCGCCTCCCTGTGTCAGGTAGAGCCCCGGGGCACCAAGGGGTGCACATGTGTGTTTGGGGGACGGGTGTTGGGGGGTTTAGCTTTGAGACAAGGTCTTGCTGTGTAGCTCCGGCTAGCCTGGAAGCCTTTATGCTGAGCAGGTTGGCCACGAAATTCGGTCTTCGTTGTCCTCTTCCTGTCCGGTGTTGGTAGTCAACAGGCCCATCTGCCATCGTTCTGGCCTCTGAGCTTTTAAAAGAATATGGTAATGCCCGAATCAGCCACGGAAACAGTTTCCAAAGAGAGAAATTTTAAGTGCTGTTTTGCCTCCAGAAAACTTAACAAGTTCAGGAATGGCCTAGGGACAGTGGTTCTCAGCCTTCCTAATGCTGCGACCCTTTAATGCACTGCGCGCGTTGTGGTGATCCCCTCCCCCCACCGTAAAATTATTTTTGTTGCTACTCCATAACTGCAAGTTTGCTACAGCTACGAATCTTAATGCAAACATCTGCGTTGTCCTATGGTCAGAACCACTGACCAGGACATAACTGTATATTTGTTGCAACAATTTTTTATTGAGTGTCACTTTGCCAAGGTGTGGGCTTCTTAGGTTTGTAGCTCTGTTCCCAGGTCTTGACATGGGAACTGCCCACACAGATTGGAAGGAGTACAAAAGCAGGTAAACTCTGCAGTTCATTCTATGCCTGTGTAGATAGGGGTAGATTCTCACAGTGCCTTGCATTGAGACTGATTCTCGTATTGTAACCAAGGCTGGCAGAGAGCTCTGCATGCATCCCAGGGCCAGCCTTTTAAAAATTATGGAGCCTCCATATTACTATTGTGAATACATGTTTTACATTTACGTCCCCCACCCCCCAGTTAATATTGCCAGGAATACCTGTTTTACTTTTTTTTGAAGCTATTTATTATTTTACGTGTAGGAGTGTTTGCCTCCATGTGTGTCTGTGCACCCGTTCTTGCCCTGTGCTTTCAGAGACCAGAAGAGGGGGCCTTCTGAGCCAGCATGTGGGTGCTGGAAATCAAACCCAAGTCCTCTGCAAGAACAAGTGTTCTTAAATGCTGGGCCTACTCTCTAGCCCCAGAAATGCCTGTCTTAATTACATGCTTCATAGAATTGGGTGCATGAGTTCTCTCTCTCTCTTTTTTTTTTTCCCCAAGACAGAGTTTCTCTGTGTAACAGAGCCCTGGCTGTCCTGGACTCGCTTTGTAGACCAGGCTGGCCTCAAACTCACAGGGATCCACCTGCCTCTGCCTCCAAGTGCTGGGATTAAAGACTGTGCCTCACCAACCCCAGCTGGGTATGATTTCTTTAGTGCCATTATTTACATAACAATTGAAATTTACTTTCAGGATTGTAATTTTTAGTACTGGTATTGTAAACATAGACTTTGCAGTGCTGTTAACATCAGGCCATCCTCCACCACATTTTGTTCCCATATGGGAGGATTATTAAAGGGAGGGGATACAGAGGCAGCATCTGGGAGAGTGAAGGGAAAGAGCTTTTTCTTTCTTTTCTTGTTTTAATCTTTAGAGATAAGATCTCTCCTTCTGGAAACCCAGGTTAACTGCAGACATGTGGAATTGCTCATGTCTCAGATTTAAAAGTGTTAGGGTTATAGGTATGTTTCCATGTGTTGCCCAGTTTTTTGCTGTTGTTTCTGGTGGTTTGTTTTTTTTTTAATATTTTTATTTATTTATTATGTATATAATGTTCTGTCTGCATGTATGCCTACAGGCCAGAACAGGCACCAGATCTCATTATGGATGGTTGTGAGCCACCATGTGGGTGCTGGGAATTGAACTCAGGACCTCTGGAAGAACAGCCAGTGCTCTTAACATCTGAGCCATCTCTCCAGCCCAATCTGGTGGTTTTTATTTTATTTTATTTTATTTTTATTTTATGTACATTGGCGTTTTGACTACATGTGTTTCATCAGATTGTTTGGAACAGGAGTTACAGACAGTTGTGAGCTGCCATGTGGGCACTAGTTAAGTCTTTGCCCAGACTAAGTTTTTCTCTTTATTTTTAATCACGTATCTGTGTCTTGCAATGTGTACAAGTGCCTACGGAGGTCAGAAGAGGCATCAGATACCCTGGAGCTGGAGTTGCAGGCATTGTGAGCCACTGACACAGTGCTGGGAACCGACTGAGGCCTTTGCAAGAACAGTGCAGGGTAACTACTGAGTCACTGTCCATTCCGCACACATTCAAAATGCTGCCATCACTGTCTTTGAAATTCCCGTGTGTGAGTAGCTCTGTTTCTGACCACTCGTAAATTAGATGACTTAATAGATAATTAACTTCTTTTTTCTTTTGTTTCTGTTAAAGAGGGCAAGCCAGAGAAGTTTTCCTTTGGTCTTCTCGATTCCCCCTTTCGCATTGGAGTTCCTTTCAATATCCCTCTGGAGTTCCAGGATGAATTTGGTCACACTACCCAACTGTTATCTGATATTCAGCCAGTTCTTGAAGCAAGGCAATTGAAGGATTTGTTTCTATTTTTGTTATTATTTGCTAAGTATTTACTCTCTTTTATAAGTAAATTATATAAGGTTAGTGTTGGTGTTAATGTTTTAAGTGACTTTTATGATTTCTGGGGATTTGGCCCCAAGCATCCTCTGTGACTATGATGTCATGCCTAAATTACTTCAGGGAAGTATTTTTTACTTAATTTATTGTTGAAGCTATTGGCGTCTTACTCCATTTCCTTTTTACAAGTATGGTGTGTTACCGTATGGCAATTCTGTTAGTTGCTCTTGTTTGCCTAAGGGATGCTAGCTGAGGCCTGGGCGATACTCCAGCCAATAAACTACTTGCCTTGCAGGCCCAAGGACCTGAATTCTACCCCCCAAATCCAGGTAATTGAGCTTGTGCTTGAAAATGCAGACATTGCTTCTTTTCTGTTTTGAAACAATCTTGTTATATGGTACTGGCTGACCTAGAACTCACTATGTAGATCAAGCTGGTCTTGAACTCGGGGCAATCCTCCTGCACCTGCTTCCTGAGTATTAGGCTCACAGGTGTACTACCATGGCTAGCTGATTATCTTTCCCTTCATAATTGCTATTCTCTCATTCTCCCTCCACTCATTTTTTTTCTCGTTTTGGTGTTTTTTAATAGCTGAGTGGATACAAATCATTAAATTTATTCCTTTCAGATGATTTTGTTGGAAATGGTGGATTAGAGATAGCCATAACATTAATGGTTCTCAGCTTGTTTAAAATAAAACATTAGGTGTGGAACTCGAGGAAGAGCTGAGTACTGGGGGAAGGCATTGAAGTACAGTAAAGGGAAGACAGAACAGTAAAAATCTAAATGTCTCTAACATGTGGAGTTAGACAAGAGTGGGAAGGGCAGAATCCCCTCGGAGTTTTAAGCCACGGTGAAACAGAACGCCCTGGCAAGCCACATGGGCCCACGCCCGTGTGCATCTGTGACCCGCACAGTAAGCAGACACCAGAGAAAGGGCACTTCTCATAGAGCTTAGTAACCAATGCTGGGTGGAAGTCATCTTCAGAGTGGTCTCTGGGGGAGCAGTCGGAAGCCTTTGCATTTTGTATCTTCTACCAAGGGCTTGCTCTCTGCTGCGTAGGCACATGACTGCCCAAGGAATCTGGTTGTGACTTGGATGCAGACTTGGGAGACTAGGTCTGTGTGGTAACTGGCACAGTCCTTTTCTTCTTGGGCTGGGTAGTTTCCTCAGAGAATAACTTTTGGTCTTTGTCCTTACAGGGCTAATACTTTGGTCGCTGACTAGTCAGAGGCGGGTCTGGGATGGAGATGGAGGATGAGAGGCCTCAGCGGCTTCATTGCGGGCTCCTTTCATTCTTCGTAGTGTGTTTGCCCAGAGCTAGCTTCCCTTCTGCCTCCAGTTCCATGCTCCTTTCTTTCAGTCTGTTCTAAGTTAGCCTTTAAGAGACGTCAGTGCTGGAGAGTGGAGTTCTGCGGTGTAGTTACCCGCTACCTTCTCTCTCCCTCACCGCCCCTTTCCTTGTCTATCTTTTCTCTTGCCATTTGTCCCCATTTAAGAGTCTGCTGATATTATCAGCCTTTGGGTGCTGTCTGTGAAACATTTGATTTCCAGCTTTTTTTTCACAGCTGTTTTAGTATTCAGCTTTGTTGTATGAAACGATTTCCCCACTTAATCTGAGTTTTGTTCGATTTATCCCTTCTTAATTTCCACCTTTTCTTTGTATTTCCTTTTATAGTAAGAGTTTTCATTTCATGTTAGGGGGTTTCAAGAGCCAGAAAAAGCAGATAATGTGGCATCCTGCCGAGTGCTATTTTCTATGTCACTTTCTGCATCTTTAATGCTGATTTTCTTAAATATGTTTCAGGATGTCATTGTTTTAGACTAGGCTTCTGCACCAACAGACTAGGGTAAATTCAAAGTCACTCATGCTAAAAAAACAAAAAAAATTCTAGTAACTAAGGTGAAACTAAGTTGTTGTTCTGAACGTCTAACAAATCAGAATTTAAAGATTCATGTCCCAAGCAGGAGGTTCAGTAAGCATATTACTGAAGTGCTTTATGTCTAACCCTTTTTTGGTTTTGTTTTTTTGAGACAGGGTCTCTCTGTGTAACAGCCCTGGCTGTCCTGGACTCACTTTGTAGACCAGGCTGGCCTTGAACTCACAGAGCTCTGCCTGCCTCTGCCTCCCTCCCGAGTGCTGGGACTAAAGGCGTGCGCCACCACGTCTGGCTATACTGTTACCTATACTAGGTAACTGTCCCTAGCAGAAGACTAGAAG
>CAJQZJ010029277.1:0-22873 GCA_907164525.1 Lophiomys imhausi | reverse complement strand
CCCCCCCTCAGTTCACCACTCACATGAGGGCTAAGAGCTTCGTATTGCACTGGGGACCAACCTGTCAGTTCCACTACGGTGAAGTGTCCCACTAACAAGTAACAAATCCATGTACCTGTTCCTTTGGGTATGTTGCTTATAGGATAGTTATCCTGTACTATATGGCTAAAATCCAATTATAAGTGAATACATGCCATGTGCATCTTTCTGGGTCTGCATTAGCTCACTTGGAATGAGCTTTTGTAGTTCCATAAACTCTTACAATTTTATTGAGAAAATGTCTACTATCAAGACAAATTATAGCCTAACACAACTATGCTTACCTGAGCTAGTAGCAATTTTCAGGAAGCAACTCTTTTACAGAAGGTCAAACTTTTTAAAACTTTACCTTGACAGTAAAACAATATTTTTCATTCTTTGTAATGAGATGTTAATATTCAAGAATAGTACAAGGTCATAGTTGTATATTTTAATTGTAGAAAGTGACAAGTGAAGGTAATTGGGTATATTAATGTTTTATTCAGTATGTCAAGTCTGTTATTTGGATGCTTTTCAAATATTTATCAGTTAAGTATGTATTAAGTTCCAACTACTGCATATAACTTTAGTACGTTAATCTTAATGGATTCAAAAGCTAGTGTCTAGCCTTATCAACGTGCTTTCCATTCTAAAGAGAATAAACACCTTTTATCTATTTTTAGTTCAAATATGTGTGTGTCTATGTATGTGTGCTCTGAACCTCTCTCATGCTGTAATATTTTTCATTGCAATTTTTGTATCACCTAAGAGAAATAAGTTCATTTGAAAAATAAATCATGCTATAAGAAACTAACATGTCAGCCCACTTTTAAGATGGACCAAGGAAGCAATGTGTCTCAGTAGGCATTTTTGAGAATCTATCTTAGTCTAGTTGGTTACTATAACAAATTACCATAAACTCAATGTTTTATAAACAATTTAAAATTATTTCTCACAAGCTGAAGGGTAGACCCATCATGGTCACATTAACCTCAGCATGGGTGTAGGCTGGCATCTTGTTTTCTAGCTTATTAAAAGGAACTACTTGTGTCCTCACATGGCAGAATATATGATGGGTCTCTCTCTGACCTCCTATAGAAGGAAATTAGCTCTATTAATGCCACATCTGCCCACCTAATCACCCCACAAAGTTCAACATTCTATCACTGTCTTTTTGGTGGTTAGATTTCCTGTATAATCTCTGGACTTACACAGGCACTCAATACACAGCACCACAGGAGACAAAGAGATGTTGACTGAGACAGTAGTAAGACCTATGCTTATCATAAGTGATCACAGTAGGATAGTTCTTAATGACCTATGAGAGTGTGGTCAACTCATCCTACCACACTGCAGTTATCACATACAGTACTGAATATTGCACTAGCAATCTAGCACTAGAATTCAGTCTTAGAAATGGACTTCTGGTCACCACTGAGTACATTAATAACATATGTTTCTAGAATAAATTTGTATTAAAATGATATAATACAATAATCTTATGCCAATTATGCTTAAATTATCACATCTGCTTTTAAGGATAACATATTAGGAGAGAAAGAGAATTTTCACTGATAAAGAAGCAATATTATTTTTGTAGAGGATCTTAGTTTTAGTTCCAGTACTCATATAAAACAGCTCACAACTGCTGTAACTCCAACTTCAGGGATATCCAATATCTCTGAACTCTACAAGCTCCTACACACACACACACACACACCAAAAAAAGTCAACAAAACTAAATAACATAAAAATGTTCTTTAAAAGCTATTCATGAAATTATTATTTGTACTGGAATTTCTAGTATTTTTTTATAAGACTGCTGAAAATTTGGTGGCCAAGTGAAAGCTGAAAACAATGTCTCTGAAGCCATTTTTCAAATATTCTACTTTGACTTAGTGTTTTCATCTGGATATCTAGGAGAAGTTATTACAGGTTAAGTTTTTCTTAAGCTATTCATTTGTATTGTCACCTTCAAGAATACATGCATGAAAATATCACAATGAAAATTATAATTTTATACAGTGATTTCGAAATGCAAAAACAAATATTCTTAGGAGTAGGACCCAATAATATTAACTTCACTTTCTCAAATTTTACACATTAGAAGTTCAATTTCAGTGTATTCATTAAATTTTCTACTTGTGATTGTTTTATAGATAATCATTTAACATAGACTTATGTGTAGTTAAATGTTTGGAGCTCAAAAAGAAGCTGGAACAACACTTACATCTAGTCATCATACAGCATCTGGATATAATATCCATACACACACACACACACACACACACACACACACACACACACACACATATATAATACCCATATACATATTTTTTCTTTTAAATATCTGATATCATTTTCCCTGAACTGCCATCATGAGTTTCTACAGCTTGTTTTTCCTCCAAGGCATATTAATACTTTATAATGTAATGTGCTCTACAATCATACAATATTTTGTTTTGTTTCCTAGTTTTAAAATCTAAAGTAAAATGGGTCATTAAATTTATTTTGCAAACTCAGAAAGAAATTTTAGCTATATTGTCACTGAATATATATTTTTCTTGCTCCTAAAAACAGTTATCATTAATGCTTCAGATCAAGCCATGAGCATTTTTCCAACAGGAAAATAGATATTTCTGATGGTGATATTGATTTTAAATAATTTATACATGTGCATGTGTATGCATATATATCTAGATGGTGTATTGGCAAACTTTTGTTTGCTGTTGAGCTACATTTTTGCATAACATTTCAGTGTACATTGTAAAAAAATATATTTTCAGAACAATGGGACCTGAGTCCAAAGAAGACAAGACAAGTAACCCAAATGATCCAGCCTCATAGACTGCCTCAATAGCTGTTTTCTCAAAAATCTGCATCCAGAAGAAGTTCAGACAGCTTGCTGAGATGGTCTAGCCTCAAAAACTGTTCCAGACAAGACAGCAATAAAGCCCTGAACTTTTTTACCCAAAGTCCAGACTACAAACTGCTCAGGACATTCATATTGCTGAGCACATAGAGACTGGACAACAAAGCCAAGGCTTGTTAAAATCCACATGGTCTCTGTGTATTCATTTATAATGTCTGGTTAAATATAACCTAAATACTGGTTAAAAAATTTAATTAGTCATTTTTTTTTACAAATGGTGTCCAACTAGGGCAATTAGAATCCATGCTTACAGTCTGAGAAGGCCTGGGTGAAAGCCAGTTTCCTAGCCAAAGAGCGGGGAACTGAAGCCAAATGCATTTCAAAGGTGCGGCTAACTTAACAAAAGCTGTTGCCTTGAGGCAAAGGCAGAGAGCTAAGGATTAACTCTCCTTACATACTAAAAAACTGGCAGCCTTCTAAACATAGTTTCAGAACAGAATTAAAAATGGAGGAATTCATAATGTCTCAATATATTTCAATTCCAATTGAGTTTGTTCCTCTTAGCATGCAAATGATTTTTACCCTGACAACTGTGGTTCTGTGTATCTTTTTTCAGAAAGTTCAGACTAGGGTAGTCTTAAAGGAAAGAATTTACAGATGGAATGCTAAATTGTCAACAATGATAATGAAGGAAAAAGGGAGGCCTTTCCTGATAAATAAGGCAAAATTGATGGCAGCTGGAGCTAAGAGCTCCCTGGGTACTAGGTGCCTGTCAGGAGTTCCTGGTATTGGCCCACCAGTTTGAAATGCAGCCTAAACTAGAGTCCAAGTAATAATGAACAAAGCTTTAAGTGGCATGGTTAGACATGCTAAGGCATTTGGAATGTTGTTTCTTTGCTTGATTTTTGTTTAGATGTCTTTGATTTTCCTATATCAGGAGGTAGAAAGGATATTTTTCTGATTTGGCATTGCTAAAACATAAGAGATTTTTGAAGATTTTGGGCAGATTTTGAATTGTCACTACAGATAAAAGTTGCTCTCAAGGTTACAGAGTTACTAATATCTGGGATTTAAGTGAAATATTTGAGCAGGGTGGTACTAGCACACGCCCTTAATCCCTTAATCCTATCACACTAGAGGAAGAAACAGGCAGATCTCTGGATTCTAGACCAGCCTGGTTTAAACAATGAAGGCAGGGCGGGAAACCTGCTGAGAAGACAAGGTTGCTTACTAAAGACAGTCTAGAATTTAAAAATGACACATTTTTTCCTTGATGTTAAGTTTAATAATGTCCTTACTGATATAATGAATAAATACACATAATCTTAAATCTGTGTAAAGAGAAAGAAGTTACAACCCAGTCTTCTTAGGTGTGGGGCTCCCACTGGAGAATTGGTTTCAAGAGGCATTTTGCCCCTAAAATAGATCTGTTAATTGCTGGGTGTGGAGCTACACACCTTTAATCCCAGAATTTTGGAGGCAGAAGCAGGCTAATCTCTGTGAGTTCAAGGCTAACCTGGTGCAAAGTAAGTCCAGGACAAAGATACACAGATAAATCCTGTCTCAAAAAGAAAAAGGAGAGAGAAAGAGATATATTCTGTTAATCAATGTAAGAACCCAGAGTTAGGCTTGGGAACATGCAAACTGCATGCCTCCCACAGCCAACAGTTAAGAAAAGCTGATATGCCATTTTACACTAATCTCCTTAAGAATGGACCTTCCATGGGAGAATTGGAACTCAAACTAATACAAAAAATGATTTAATTAATGTTATTGTTTAATAAGGGTAATTCAATTATTTAAGTTTATACCTTGATCTCAAAACTTGGGAGACAAGGGAAGAACAGGTTCCATGTGTGTTCAAGGCCAATCTGAATCTACAGAGCTCTACAGAGCAAATCAAGACAGCCCAAGCTACAAAGAGAAACCCTGTCTCAATAAGGATAGATATATCCACATAGAAATTAAATCTCCAAAGAAAGGAGAAAAGGAAAGAAAAAATATATAAATGCAAAACTTTGATCCCAAAACCCGGGAGACAAAGACAGAGACAGATTGGTTCTTTTGAGTTTGAGGCAAACCTAATCTACAAAAAGCCAGAACAACACAGAATAAACTTGTTTTAATCAATTAATAAATATATGTCAACTGTTGAGGAGAATACTTAAACTCCATACAGTCTTATGCTGTATTTTCAATTTAAAATAGATTACATATAGCATATATATGTAATACTATTATATCTCATGTTTTTATATGGCATGAATGGAGACTTGCAAATGTCTTTCTGCTGTTCAAAGAACAGAAAATATTCCTTCATTGATTTGTGCATCCTGCACATCCAATGCATTTTGGTAATTGCAGAACTATATGTTACTTGTGAGAAATTATATATTTTCAGAACAATGGGATCTGAGTCCAAAGAAGACAAGACAAGTAACTCAAATGATCCAGCCTCATAGACTGCCTCAATAGCTGTTTCCTCCAAAATCTGCATCCAGAACAACTTCAAACAGCTTGCGGAGATGGCCAGCCTCAAAGACTGTTCCAGACAGGACATCAATAAACTCCTGACCTTTCCTACCAAAGTCCAGCTTCGAACTACAAATTACTCAGAACATTCAAATAGCTGAGCACCTAGAGACTGGACAACAAATGTTACAATTTACTTGCTTAACCATTTTTTTTCCATTTTGTTTGGGCCCCTAATCAGGTTTTCTGCATTCCAGCCAACAGCAGGAAGAAGAAAGCATTCCAGCCAGGAGCAGCAGGAAAGAGGCACACACCATGGGTTAGAAAAAGGAACCTCATTCCACATGGCCAGGAACATCGGCATATCGTGGAGAATGGCAGTCCAAGGGAACCTATGTATATATGGGGTCATATTTGGGTAATAGAATTAAGAGGTAACTTAGATGGGCCAGGATTGCACAACTCAGGCCAAGGCTTGTTAAAATCCACGTGGTGTCCTGTGCTCTTTTATAATATCTGGATAAGAATTAACGGCTGCCAAATCAATTAATAATAATATAAATACTGGATACATAGTTTAATTAGCCATATAATTTTTTAAAGTACATGATATATTAAGAGTTAATTTTATGTGAAGCTTCTTGTGTAGGTCACTGAAAGCCCATTAGCACTGAGCAAAAACATTTTTTTTCTAAATTAGGCTTAAAATTATTGTTTGGACACTTATACTTGGTTCTCTATCCAAATGGAATTGAGGTGACAAAGGCCCATATAGGAAACAGGGAAATATGAAAGATATTAAATATATTGCTAAAGAAGAAGTTGTTTTTGTCTCTACCCATTGTTAACTCAACCTCATTTTATCACTAGATGGCTAAATGGAGGAGAACTAATCTTTTTTTTTTAATAATTATGTAAAGCTTTGCAAATTTTGCAAACTTTGTGGTTTTGATCAGTTAAACTATGTATATTCATTGTCAAAGTCTTAAGGTAAAAATAGAAGCAAAGGGCATGGACATTTCCCTGTGATCTTATAAACTATAAGTAGCTTTCATAGAATATGTTAATATTTACATATTACTTTTTGTCTAATCTTTTGATATTTTCTTAAATAAATATAAAGAAATCAGGGATAGTTATGGTAGGATACATATCTGCAATTGCAGCACTCAGGAAGTTTGGATTAATAGGATTACCAATTCAAGGCCACTAGATGTGTTGACAGAAACAAAGATACCTCTCACCTCATAGTGAATACAAAATAAGTTATTTTGAGCCAAATATGAGTGCTGATGGATGGCTTTATAGCACAGATTCTAGTTACTGTAATAACAAACTCCAATGTGGAAATGGTTCCATGAATTTTATAATCACAAAATGCACATTTTATTGTATTCATGTGTGGAATTTTCAAAGAACATAAAAAGATGAAAATATAAAATATAAAATTATTTGTATGTGTAGCTTGTATGCCAAATTTTAAAATAGGTTGCATTGCAACTTCCACATGATATAGTTTTTTAACAAAAGATGACATGATATTAAAATTGTGTGTGTACTTCAATGAAAAACGTTGATCTTAGACACTCTGACAGGTATGAGATGAAATCTCAGAGTTGCATTTCTCTGATGATTAATGATGCTGAGGATTTCTTCAAGTATTTCTCAGCCATTAGGGATTCCTCCTTTGTGAATTCTCTGTTTAGCTCTGTTCCCCATTTTTGAATGGATTATCTGGTTTCTTGGCACTTAATTTCTTGAGTTCTTTGTAAATTTTGGATATTAGCCTTCTGTCAGATGTGGTGTTGTTGAAGATTTTTTCCCAATCTGTAGGCTGCCCTTTGTTAGAATTACAGTGTCTTTTGCCTTACAGAAGTTTTTTAAGTTTCATGATGGCCCTGTTATTGATTGTTGGTCTTAGAGCCTGAGCTTTTGGTGTTCTGTTCAGGAAGTTGTCACCTGTGCCAATGAGTTTCAGGGTTTCCCCCACTTTCTATTCTAATAGATTTAGTGTGTTCAGGCCTTTTGTTAAGGTCTTTGATCTACTTGGACTTAAGTTTTGTGCAGGATGATAAGTATGTTTCTAATTTAATTCTTTTATATATCTGACATCCAGTTAGACCAGCACCATTTGTTGAAGATGCTGACCTTTTTACATTGTATGGTTTTGGCTTCTTTGTCAAAAATTAAGTGACCATAGGTGTGTGGGTTCATTTCTGGGTCTTAAATTTGATTGGATTGATTCATTGGTCTGTTTCTATACCAGTACCATGCTGTTTTTATTACTATTGCTCTGTAGCACAGCTTGAAATCTGGGATGGTGATGCTTCCAGATTTTTTTTTATTGTACAGAGTGGATTTTTTGTTATTCCCTTGTCTTATACAATAAAAGAATAATCTCTCAAAATGCATTGCTATGCTACGCATTTGATTTCACATGGTAAATCTCTTCAAAAAATGTAGGAGTGTAAATGGTCACTGATATTTAGTTGTAAAATTTTTGATAATTGTTTGAATAAGCTCAAATAACAAAAGCAAAATATCACACAACAGTAAATTTAGCACAACAGTAAATTTAGCTCTTTCTGTACAGCTTAAGAGATGATCAGAAATAGTAGGTTACTAATGAGAAAAATATTTCCCAATGTATATTACATAAGAAACTAATATTCCAAATCCATGAATAACCCACACAAATCAATAGAAAATTTAAAACTTGAATAAATTAAGGCAAATAGACATTGTGAGGAAGACATAAAAATGACCAATAGACAGCTATATCAGTACCACCAGACATGCAAATTGAATCCTGAGATTTAATGTTACATTTGTTAACATGGCTGTCATAGAAATGAAACCTTATTTGATAAATAATGATTATATAAATGTATTATACATAGTAATTACTCAATATAGATATGAACTGCAAAATGAATATCCCAATTAATTAAAACATCCATTACCATCCATGCTGTAAAATAGAACACCAAGACTTTTTCAGAAGTGTTGAAAAGGACCATCTTTTGATAGTAGTGTAAATTCATCAATCATTATGGAAATATTATGATGTAATGTAAATTTCTCAAAAGGCTAAATTAAACTATGATATGATTCATCAATCTTCTGATACATTTCTAAATAATTAAAATCACTGTTCCAAAGAGACACCTGATTCACCAGTGAACCTCTTCTTTCAGATACTACTTAAGCTGCACTCTGTCAAGGACGAGCATTTGACATCCACAAAACCACTGAGAATATGTTGTCAGCTAGAGGGGTCAGTCACAACTCTTGGAGATTGAGGTCTTTCTTTCTGAAACCTTTTAAATTCGGGGGTTGCAAGAGAAAGCCAATGATGCTGGTTAGTTTAGAAAGCAGAAAGGAGAAAGGGAAAGAGAGAGAGAGAGGAGAAACCTATGCCTTTTCTCCTCTGTAGCTCAGAAGTCTTTTGCTGGTGACTTTCAGAGTTAAAATGACCAACTTTTCCTTTGGTTGGGGCTGCAAGACCAGGATGTGGTAAAATAAAACAGCCTTTGTTTTGTAATTTACTGCAAGTGCTTGGCCTATTAGCCGGCAGGCAACCCACTGAGTGTTCAGCGAACTAAACTACATTTTGACCAATTTATCTTGGAAGTTGATGGTGGAGCTCCAGAGTTTTTACCTGATCCATGAGTTATATAAAAATAGTAAGAAAGGGATGAGAACAGAGGGGCTCTCTCACACAAACTCACACCAGAAAGAAGAAACGGACAAAGCCAGGATGCAATGACAATTTTGATGTGGTGACCATTCTTTTTATACACTCTACATCAAAGGAAGAATTTCATAGTTAAAAGGCATTTATCACAAGGACAGATAAAACCATTGCAATAGGAGGACACCTAATCATAACACATTTTAGTACTCAATTAAATTTTGCTTTCCTATACACGAGTTAAGTTTAAGATGGCAGTATATTACATCAAACCTGACAAGGTATGAGGAATTATAACAAAACAGTTTGTGTATTTTGTCATTAAGATTTGTACTAAATTGGGAATTTCTTGGTAGCCTCATTATATCCTAAATTCACGGGAAGTTTAAATTCCTTAATTGGATTTATGGTTTGCATCTGGAGTCAGTCTTATCACCTCTAGAGTGAAAGCTTATCTGAGATCATAAATCTGTCCCAGGCCTGTCACTAATGAGATACACAATGTTTGGCAAGAGTATTTACTACAGCTATATGTTTTTCTATCAGCTATCTAACTTCTTTAACTTCTAGAATTGTTTGAACTGAATCAGGCAGTTTGTAAAGCTCTTATCAGGAATAATAATATCACCTTTGTAGGACTCTGTGTGAAGTCTGGCCAAACAAGGAGAGTGGCAATTAGCAATGAGGGAATCTTCACTCCATGTCAGTAATAACAGATGAAAGGATGAGCTGGGTGTGAGCAAGAAGCAACTCTGGGGCTCATCTTTAGTGCAGACTTTGCAAAATGCCGGATAGCTTTTTAGGAAGCTTACATGTTTATTGAACGACTTTCTCCGAGAGTTTCTGACAATTCTTGAACACTGTATGTTAAGGGCCTAAGAATAGCAGATGGACATGAAGGAAGGAGCCTCAAGAGTATTCAGCTCCTGACAACTCTGGGCTTGGAGTTGTCAAAGAAATAAATATTGGCACCTCAAGAAGATATCATCTCATGTCAGGATAGCTATAACAGAAAAAATTTAAAAGCTAAAAAATACTGATGATGGTGTGGGAAAACAGGCTCTAGACTGATTTCATTTTCACCGAATGATCAGGGCCTTATTCACCATCATTGGAAAAGCATCCTGTTGCAGATGGAAACAAACACAGAGACCCACGGTCAGACATTACTCAGAAAGTAATAGCCC
Source organism: Lophiomys imhausi (assembly GCA_907164525.1). Taxonomy (NCBI): domain Eukaryota; kingdom Metazoa; phylum Chordata; class Mammalia; order Rodentia; family Muridae; genus Lophiomys; species Lophiomys imhausi. Next base: position 12,630 of record CAJQZJ010029277.1, on the reverse strand, counting down.
TTAGAACACTCAGCCCTAAACAGAATGTCTCCATCAAATATTTCCCCTCAGGACTCAGGAAACTCTAAGAGGAGGAGGAAAAAGGTGTAAGAGTCAGAGGAGATTGAGAATATCAAGGAAAGAAGGCCATCTAGGCATAAGAGAGTTGATGCTCATATGAACTCACAAAGACTGCGGCTGCAAGCACAAGCCCTGCAAGGATGTGCACCAGATGGGTTCCTAGGGCTGAGAGGAAAAGTAGACACAGGCTCCCATCTCTAACTCAGAAGCCTAACTCCTTTTGGTAACCACTTACAAAAGAAAAAATAATTTTCTTTAAGGGAGTCTCACTGGGGAAGCAAACTACTCTTTTTTGATAATTTTTCTTATAATTTGTTTTTTATTTCTTCAAGTTACATCTATATCACAATCCCCTCCCTACTCCCCCCTCCAGTCCCACCCTTCCACCCTCTTCCCCCTCAACACCCCCATCCTCTTCCCTTTTCTTTTTTTAAGTTTAAGGTATATCTTCCCCCCCCAACATCTCCCCCTTTCAGTCCAACAAATGGTTCTTTCTCTTATAACAATAAATACAATACAAAACAACAGAAATAATTAGGCTACAATTATGAGAGTTATATGGCTTAGCATACATTCCCAAAGTCCAGTCCACATGTATTTGGCACCTGACTTTAACATTCTACTATCTAACCATCTCCATGAGTTTAAGGTTCTATATCTAACTCATATTTCATACTAACTTGCATCACAAACTACTCTTTAGTGTAGACCCAATGCTCAACAGTAGATGCCAATAGAAAACAAACTCAGTGGCATCTTTGGAGGTTCTTTGTCTTAATTTTCTGTCAGTGCATTTTTAAAATACTATACATCATAGCTACATACATATAGCTTTCTGATTTTGTGCTTTCAATGGGATGTCTGTATATGTGAAGAGATAACCTGAATCATATATTCAGTGAAACATTATCCACAATAACTAATACATCCAAATAATCTAGGTATTCTATGATTGATGAATTAGTGAACTGCAATATCTAAATCATTTTATAATGTCTTATTATATAGTCCAATATCTGTTGCTCTAACTAACTACCTATGAATATATTATTTTGTAGAAATGCTGCTAATCTAGCTCGTTGTTTGGCAACATACAACTTCAAGGTCAGTGGCTTCACAACTTTGGCTTGTGCTGAGGGTCACCTTAGCTGTATCACAACTTGGTGGAATAATGGAAAAATGGCTGTGGGGAGAAGGTGCCTAGTATAAGTATTGGTCATAATTTCCAGCACATCTCTCTTTTGATAAGGAAGTGCCTCTAACACCTAAAATTTTGTGGACATAGCTTTACTAAGCTTTTTTTGCAACTCAAAACTAACAAAATGGAGAACAAAATTTTAGTACTGGAAACTTGTTGGGCACATTCAAGTTGTCACACCTTGTTTAACTGACATTTAAATAATATGGACAATGGTAATACCCATACTGTATAAGTAATATTTTATTAACTTAAGATAACTCATATTTTCAGTACAGAACTACCAAATACTCTTGAATTATTTTTTCATAGCTAATGAATCAGAGTTTTGAGCCTTGAAATGAACTGAATTAATCAGTAATGAGAAATAATATATTAATTCAGGTGACAAAGAAGAAATTCAGCTAAAGTGATTGCTCAAGATTATTTGAAAACAACTCCAGACAGAATTTTCACATTTTCAAGTGCTAACATTGGTAGTACAGTTATTAATACTACACTAAGAAAAGCAGCTGATTACTTAGCATTAATTCAGATTTGTTTTATTGCATGAAGCAAAGTTTAAATATTCTATTCCAGTTTCTTTACATGATATTTTATATATCAAGAAACCTAAGGTAATCATGTGGACATTCTGATTGATTCCAAATGTACTATTGCTAGAAATCTCACCACACAGAATATGGATGACACTAACATGCTACAGTAGTTATTTATTTTACCTAAAACAAAAGAAAACCCCCAAAAAACAAAAACAAAAAAACCCTTGTGGAATGGATTTTATTAACTTTAATTTTTATATAGGAAGTAAGTTGCAATTAAAATATACTATAATTGGGCTAGAGAGATGACTCAGCTGCTAAAGTGTTTGCATAAGGATTTCAGTTTGCATCCAAGCTCCCACTTAAAACTCATGTGTAATGGTGTGTTTCTGCAGCCCTCGTGCAGGGGTGCAGACACAGAGAGGTACTGAGGATCCCTTGAGCCTTCTAGTTAGCCAATGTAACATAATGAGTGAGCTCCAAGTTCAGTAAGCACTCACACATAAACACATGCACACTCACATATACAAAATTAGCTGTAATTTCATAAAAATCATAATCTGCATTTATAAATTCTTGTGAAGTGGGACCCTATACTACAGAAATTGAACTGAAGTTATAGTTTCATATGTAATTTTCTACAGAAGTTTTAGATTGACAATGAAATGTAGTAATTTCTAATATCATCGTAGGCATGACAGTAAATGTCTCCATTTAAGGTTTATTTTAATTACAAAGTAACTTGTAGATATACAAGTTTTGTTTATAAATGAGTATTTGTAAATATGTATATAGTTGCAAACAAAATGGCTTATAGCCTTTATTAAAGTTCTTCTTATACTCTACTAGGTAATCTATAGTTTATTTAATTTTATAAATAAAGTTATAAAAAGTGAACTTTTTAAATTTTAGAAACCTAAATCTGGTAGGATTACTAAGTGTAAAGCATTAAAAATTTGATTGATGAGACAAACAATGTTTGAGGGCCACTTACAGAGTAGACCTGCAGTCATTTTAATATGAAGATAGAGAGAGAGAGTGAGAAGAAAGAATTTGAGGATGAGTAATGTTCATAACAATGAATTGCTAGAAAAAAACAATTGACTTAGGTATAGAATATAGAAAGTGGATTTAGAAATATCATGAAGTGTTGCAAATTATTTTGATGGAATTGAATTCCTGATTTTGAGCTTTTGGCAAAAATTATATATATTTTTTGGCAAAAAATATATTAATAAGATATGGTGAGAAGAATAATTTCAAGCCCTCATTATAGTTCACTAAATGTATTTATGAAAATCAATGTTAAGTTTCTGATTTCCTTATATTGAAATATGAATTATGTATCTAGTAAATATTATAATTCTATAATATAAGACCCAAACTTTGAAATTATCCTTCTTAGTAAATTCTTACAACTCACTTTAAATCTGTCTTCTCATTTTTCACAAATTGAAAATGATCTGAGAAATATCTCAGAAGTCCTTCAAGCGATGAATGGCTAAAAATCTGTGGTACATTTACACAATGTAATACTACTCAGCCATCAGAAACAAGGAAATCGTGCAATTGACAGCCAAATGAATGGAACTATAAAAGTTCATCCTGAGTGAGCTAACCCAGACCCAGAAAGATGCACATGGCATCTATTCACTTATAACTGGATTTTAGGCATATGGTACAAGAAAACTATCCTACAACCAACAGACTGAAGGAACAGGAACATAGGCTTTGTTACTTGTTAGTGGGACACTTTGCCCTAGTGCGGCTGCCATGTAGGCCCCCAGTGCTAGGGAAAGCTTTTGTCCTTCATACAACTGCTGAACTGAGGGGGCCTGATATGTAGGGGCACACCACATGGGAGGAGTAGGATAGGTGAGAGAAGGGGGAAAGGGTGGGAGAAGGGGAGAAGGTGGGAGAAGAGGACTAGGTTGGGAGGGTGGAACTGGGAGGGGTGGAGGGAGGGAGCCTGTGATCTAGATGGAACTTGAAGTCACAAACCTTAAAAAAACAGAAAGCCTTAATTAGTGGAGCAGAATTGATGAACCATGCATTATTTACCAATCTTATACATCAATTAAAAATGCATGTTTTGTAAAAGAAAAGGTTTTGAGAGTCATTACATATGACAACTTTTGTTAAAATCATTTTAATTTTTTTCAACACAAAATAAAAAATGACTTTCTGAGAAGATGGATATGATTATTTGCCTGGCTGTAGAAATAATTTTATTATCTATACCTATCATATTAACATAATTTTTTTTTAAGAAATGTGTGGCTCTTTACATAACTTGGATTTATACTAAATTAATAATATTTGGTTCATATACTCAACAAAATGGCATTCCATACCAAGCTAAATCTAATAGTTACCTGTTAAATGTAATTTTTGGTACATGATACATAGAGCATGTACTGAGATTTATAGTTTTTTATCTTTTTAAAAACTAACAAGAATTTGTTATACTTCCTAGTAGAAAGTGCAGATATTTATAAGACTTATTTACCTTTTTAATAAATACGAACCATATGAGAACTTGAAAACCACACAGAACTAAACTGAATAAGCAAAGGAAAACCTGATAATCCACTAACATAGTACGTAGTATGCATGAGGACTTGCTTGAATGGAAACTTGAAAAAATTATGTGATATATTTTCATTAATTTTGTAACAATCTGTGATTATTAGTAAGGGCCAATAGACAACTTTAGTTTCAAGTTTTTCACCTAGCCTATACCTCATTAACATTTATTTGTTTTTCTAGGATCAGCATTACATTAATTAGAAAATAAAATTCATTGTACATATTAGGGGATTACAAAATTGACAGTATTTGATACATAAAAACAGAAAAATAATTTATATTATAGTGCAGATTAACATAATTAACATTTATCATTACATAGTTATTTTTGCACCCTCAAAATCTACTCATTTAATTTCCCTAATATATATTATCTAATTACCTTTAGTCAAAATTGTGCATTATGTCTCTAAACTTTTCCATTATACATATATTATTGTCTTCCTTTTGATCTGCACTAATCTATTTCCTCCTCTATTCATCCATGGTACCCACTGAGTTGTTAGCTACCTGTATTTATTTATTTATTTATTTATTTATTTATTTATTTATTTATTTATTTGTATGTATGTATGTATGTATGTATTTATTTATTTTATTATTTTGGTTTTTTGAGACAGGGATTCTCTGTGTAACAGCTTTAGCTCTCCTGGATTCACTTGTAGACCAGGCTAGCCTCAAACTCACAGAGATCAGCCTGACTCTGCCTTCCAATTGCTGGGATTAAAGGCATATGCCACCAAGCCTGGTGAACTATCTGTATTTATTTTATCTTATTTTTCTTAATTGAAGTGACAAGTCACATATGGGTACAATATATGCTAATAATTCTTATTCTTCTACATTTCTTATCTCCCTGTCATTTCTATCATTTTTCCACATCGTGTCAAAGTTTTTAAAAGATTTATGACTTTTGGTTTTGTTGTGTGAATCATTTATTTTATCCATCTGTGTGAATGTTATGTTGGAAATATACAATGGAACCTTAGTGTATCATCATTGGGTACACAACTGAATGCAGTGAGCTTTCCTATTTCTGAATAAAAACGTAGTACATAGTTCAGCAGTGAAGGGTGGAGCCCATAAATCTCTCCTTCATTCATATCCTGTTTATTCATATTGATTGTTGTGCAGATAGTACATGCTTCTGCTCCTGCTCTGAGCTCTTGGTTGAAATGACTGTGTCTTGCCCTGAAGCTAGATCTTCACAGCCTTTCTCTCTATTTTTTGGCTTTTTGATTCTTTCTACCACCATTTTCATAATACTCCCTGAGCCTTAAAAGGAATATATATTTATTTTGCTTAAGACTGAGCCCTCATCCATGTCTTATTTTTAGTACCTTGTGCAGCCACAAGTATATGCATTCTTCCTGTGTTTTCTTTATATTCAAAACATAAGTGAGATCATGAAATGTTTTTCTGTGTCTAGTATTTTATATACTAATCATAACATTCTCCAATTCTCTCCATGGTGGAATTAATTTAATTATTAACTTTGTATAATCAATGATATTTTATAATGTGATTAAATACACTTGTATATATATAAATATATCTGTGAAATATACATAATATATGCATCACATATTAAATATTTTTTGTTCAATAGGCATTTAAGCTTTTTCTATACCTTTATTGTTATTAATAATGTTGTAATGATCTTTGGAGTGCAGATGTCATCTATTCTTTCTGTGCATGTGACTCTTTTCTGTGTCTAGCATCATTGCTTTCCCATTTAGGTGCCTGTATTAGTTAATTTGCTGTTGTTTTGACAACAAACCATAATGAAGACAACTCATAACTTATAAAAGAAAGGGTTTAATTTGGCTCATGGTTTAAGAAGGTTAAATCCATGATGCTGGTGCATATAAACAGATCAGAGCTCACATCTTTAACCATAAATTTAAGGCAGAGATACCAACTGGGAATGATATAAGTGTTTTGAAACCTCAAAGCCAGTCCAGTCATCAGTGACATGCTTCTTCTAACAAGGCCATACCTTCTAATCTTTCTCAAAGGGTTCTACAAATTTGGGGCTGAGTATTCAAATATATGAGTCTAAGGGAGGTAATCTCACTTAAACCACCATAGTATCTGTAGACTAGTATTTTCCTTATCACTTTGTGGTCCATCTACTCTAATGACCTTTAAACTTAATGAAAAAACATTGGTATATACTCTTCTATGACATTAACTGATAGGATGGGATCTGTTCATACCATGGGAAGTAATGTGCATTGTACAATATGTATTAGATCAAATACTAGCATAAGGAAAAAAAACATTTCCAAGGGAACTGTGTAGTTGTTTTAGCAGGGAAAGAACTTGCTGTGTGATGCCCTGAGGTTAGATATCTAGCACACAAGTAAAAAGCTTGGCATGGCAACAGATGCTTATTATCCCAGAGATAGATATGGCTACCACAGACTGTCAGTTAAATACTATGACTCTAGTCTAGGCAGCCAATCAATGATGTCTAGAACTTATTTCAATTGTAAGGTATAAATCAAATGGTGGAAGCATCCAAAGTATTTACAGACACACACACAATAAAAACATGCACACACACACACAAACACCACATTGATGGGGTGATGTTATGCATTGTAAATGTTAATTAGTTGGTCCTACTTGCTATCTTGTTATTTATATTTTCTCTGATTGGTTGAATAAATGCTGAGGCTTGAGATTGGGCAAAGACAGAGGTAGGTGGGACTAAGGTATGAGCTTCTGAAACAGAGAAGTAGAAGAAGCCTTCAGAAGTATAAGTAGCCAGGAGAAACTTCCAAATCAAGAAGCTAAGAGCAGACAGACAGGAGGACATACACCATGGGTTAGAGAAAAGAATGTCATTCCATATGGCCTGGAACATTGGCATAGCATGGGGAAAAGCAGTCCAAAGGGACGTATGTATATATGATGTTATATTTGGGGAATAGAATTAAAGGCTAGCTTAGATGGGCCAAGATTTTTCAGTTCAGGCCAAAGCTTGTTAAAATCCATCAGGTCTCTGTGTGCTCATTTAAAATGGCAGGATAAGGATTAACAACCACCAACCAATTAAATATAATATAGATGCTACTAAGTAATTTAAATACCCTACTTCTAGAAATGACACCCAATGTAATTTAATCACAAATTTTCTAAAAATGGTGCCCAACTACAGCAATTAGATTCCATAGTTAAAGCCTGAGAAGGCCCGGGTGAAAGAAGGTTTCCTAATCAAAGAGAGGGGAACCAAACCCAAATACATTTCAAAGGTGCGGCTCCCTTAACAAAAGATGCTGTCTTGCAGCAAAGGTGGAGAGTTAAGGCCTTGGCTCTCCCTATGTACTAAAAAACTGAGAGCATTCTAGACGAGCTAGGGAGCAGAATTAACAGCCTAGATTAAAAATGGAGGATTTCATAATGTTTCAATACGTTTGAATTCCAATTGAGTTTGTTTCTGTTAGCATGCAAATGATTTTTACACTGACAAATGTGGTCCTATGTGTCCTTTTTGAGAAAGATGGCATTCATACAAGCTTAGAAAAAAGAACTTACATATGCAATGCTAATTTATCAGCAGTGAAAACGAGGGAAGGGGGGAGGTCCTTCCTGAGAGATAACAAAAAATTGATGGCAGCTGGAGCTCAGAGTAGCTCTGGCTACTAGATGTTGTTAGGACTGTCTGGGGCAGGACATCCAAAGCAAAACAACCACAACTAGATTCCAGGGAATAATAAAAAAACCTTTAATTGCAGCATGAGATTGAACAGTTAGACTAAGGCTTTTGGTATGTCCTTGTTTCTTTGCTTGATTTTTATTTAGATATCTTTGATTTTCCCTATATCAGGAGGTAGAAAGGATATTTGTGTGGTTTGGCATTGCTAAAACACGAGAGATTTTTAAGGATTTTGGACAGATTTAGAATTGTCACTACAGTTCAGAGTTGCTCTCTGGTTTACAGTTAGTATTACCTGGGATTTAAGTAAAATATTTGAGCAGGGCTATAATGGCACACACCCCTAATCCCATCACAATGGAGGAAGAAACAGGCAGATCTCTGAATTCTAGACCCGCCTAGTCTAAACAATGATGGGAATGCAGAATCTCTGCTGATAAGATAAGGCTACTTGCTATGGACAGTTTAATATTCAAACTGACATATTTTTTTCTTTGAAGGTACTATGTAAGTTTTTGCTTAGAAATAGATAATAATGTCCTTACTGATCTAATGGATAAATACACATAATCTTAAAATTATGTAAAGAGAAGGGGATCACAAGCCAGTCTCCTTAGGTGTGGGGCTCCCACTGGAGAACTGGTTTTAAGAAGCATTTTGCCTGTAAAAGAGGTATGTTAATCTCTGGGCATGGTGGTGCAGGTCTTTAATATCTGCACATTGGAGGCAGAGACAGGCAAATATCTATGAGTTCAAGGCCAGCCTGGTCTACAAAGTGAGTACAGGACAAGGATATGCAGAGAAATCCTGTCTCAAAAACCTTAAAAAATGATAAAGAGATATTCCGTTAGTCAACGTAAGGACCCAGAGCTAGGCTGGGTGAGGAACATGTAAGCTGCATGCCTCCTACCACCAACAGCTAACAAAAGCTAACAAAAAATAGCATATTCTGCTATTATAAACCAATCTGCCTAAGAATGGAGCTCCATTGGGAGAATTGGAACTCAGACTAATACAAAATGGTTTGATTAATATTATTGACTGATATAGGTAATTCAATGAATTAAATTAATACCTTGATCCCAAAACTTGGGAGATAAGGGAAAAACAGGTTCCTTGTGAATTCGAGGCCAATCTAATCTACAGAGCTCTACAGAACAAATCAAGACAGCCCAAGCTACAAAAAGAAACTCTGTCTCAATAAGGATAGATACATCCACATAGAAATTAAATCTCCAAAGAAATGAGAAAAGGAAAGAAAATATATAAATGCATACCTTTGATCCCAAAACATGGGAGACAAAGGCAGAGACAGATAGGATCCTTTTGAGTTTGAGGCCAACCTAATCTATAAACAGCCAAAACTACACAGAAAAAAAAAAACTGTCTCAATCAATTAATAAATTTATGTCAACTGTAGAGGAGAAAACTTAAACTCCATAGAGTCTTATTCTGAATTTTCACCTTAAAATTGATTATATATAAACATATACGTAATAATTACAGAGAAGAAAAAAGTCTTCCATCCAAACTAATAGAAATCAGATTTGACTGGAAAGGACTTCTACAGACCTTGGCTACAAACAAAAGAACAAACAGGTAACTTATATTTGCTGATTCCACTATGTGGGAACAGCTCAGACTGGCTAAGACATATACATATGTATAAGTATATGTATGTATGTATGTATGTATGTATGTATGTATGTATGCATGTATACATAGCCAATTAAAATCTTGTTGGCTACATAGAAACCACATGAGTTATTATTACATACCATTCTTTCATATGACATGAATGGAGACTTACAAATATCTTTCTTCTGTTCAAAGAACAGAAAATCTTCCTTCATTGATTTGTGCATCCTGCACATCCAAGGAATTTACAGAACTATATGTTACTTGTGAGAAATTATATATTTTCAGAACACAGAAACCAGATGCCAAAGCAGACAAGACAAATAGCCCAAATGATACAGCCTCACAAACTGCCTGAATAGTTGTTTCCTCGAAAATCTGTATCCAGAACAACTTCAAAATGGCTTGCTAAGATGTTACAGTCTCACAGACTGTTCAATCCAGGACTTCTAACAAAGCCCTGAACTTTCCCACCCAAAGTTTAGCTTTGGACTACAAACTGCTTAGGACATTCAAATTGTTGAACACATAGAGACTGGACAACAAATTTTACTTCTAAGTTGCTTAACCATTTTTCCATTTTATTTGTGCCCCCAAACAGGTTTTCTATGTCCCAATTCAGCAGGAAACAATTTTAAGAGAGTGATGGCCCATTCCCAAAAGATGGGGTGGATGATTCCTTGGTCATTTAATGGGTTATAGATGTGTAGGGAATTGGTTACAAGTTATTAAATGGTCTTGTTAAGAAAGATACAGGAGGTTAGACTCAGGTACTTCTCTTTTTTTCTCTATCCTTTCTCTCTAATATGGGGGAAAAGACTTGAAAAGAAAAGGGAGGAGGAATACATATATATAATATAGAAATGATAAGATAAAAGGGTAGATTATTAAATCTTCTCTGAAGGTTAAAGCTATTGTTATTCTCAAATAAGGTTATCTTTTGATACATAGGTATAGAATTTTGTTTATTGATACAAAAATAAAGTTAGTTTTTGAATGATTGGTATAGAATTTTATATTTTGACACATATTATGAATATTTCAACTCTTATATAAGGTATTGTGCCTATACAACTCATTTAAAAGTACAGATTTAGAGGCAGGCGGATCTTTGCGAGTTCGAGGCCAGCCTGGTCTACAAATTGAGTCCAGGACAGCCAGGGCTACACAGAGAAACCCTGTCTCGAAAAACCAAAAAAAAAAATAAATAAATAAATAAAAGTACAGATTTACTTCCAATCCTTTTATGGGTTGCTATTGGAATCTATTTAGGAGTCTGGATAATAGAGGTTGATGGCTGACCGGTCAAGCTTCTAGTCATGTCAAATACTAGTCTTAATTTATCACAAAATAGGCTTACTAAATTAAACAGATATTAAATGTTTAAAAATATACATTTTGCTTGTTCAAACATAGATAGATATATAGATTTATAAATAAATCAATAGATGTCTTCAAAACCTTCTGAGGCATGTAGAAAATGCCATTTAAAGATGTTTTCTTTATTATTTTAAGAATTGTTTGACTTAAGACAGTCAGCTCCTGACAGCTCCCATTTAACTTGGAAGGAGAAGATGAGCATCAAAAATTTCCATCAAGAGATAATTCCTATTGGGCACAAATACCCCTGCTCTCTTAACAGAATATATATAGTCCAAAGATGGATCAGAGTTTAAATGCAGGTAAATTCATGGCCCAATTCTACAGAGACAGAGTGGAAAAATTCTTCATATTTCCTGCTGTACAATTTAGTCCGTGAGATATGCTGAGCTAGAAGGCTGAAGATCATGCTCCAATGGCATGGAGAGATATTTGGGACTGTCTAGGTAGCAAACTGTCATTTTTGTTTTTGTAAGCTATTCTCCTGTGCTTCCTACTCACTTAAGTAATAACTTTATCCCTTCTTATGTTCTTATTGAGCTTGAAGACATAATAGATATAAACTTTCAATTGAACTTAACTTTTTTAGAAATTAAAACAGTATTTTAAAATCAAAATTGTAGGGGAAACAAGGTCTGCCATTGAGAAGAAACAAGGTCTACTGTTAAATAGCACATGTGTGGCTGGGCTTCCACCTGCAGCTGACCTAAGAGACCTGCCTGGCCATGACCTAACATACCCAGCCTGAGACCTGTCTGGAGATTGATGATGCCACATGGGTAGTGAGACATGAGCCCATGAGGAAGAAGAGCAGCAGCCTGCAGTTCAGGAGCCAATGGGACTCTGGGTGGAGGTTATAAAGGGAAGCCCCTCCTTTTGAAATAAATGAGTCTGCTTTTGCCACTTTGTAGACTCCTGCAATATGGGTCATTGGATTCCATGCCAACTCATCCCTGCCCTCAAGAGTCCTGGACAAGGACCACAGCAACATCTGGTGCCCAGCATGGGATATAAGAGACCCTAAGAGACCCTAAGATTAAGAGTCTCATGCTGTACCAACTGAGCTAGCCAACATCCTTTACCTTTATGTCCCATCATTTCCAAGTTGCCCACTTCCATAGGGCTCCCCATCCCCTGGGAACATTGCCAACTTGCTCTAGCTTCCAGGTCACTTGGAGATTATCCAACACTATCCAATAATTCACTTTGAATAATGCCTCCAATATTACCCCACATGTTAACAGAGAGCCCATAGGAGAGCTATTGAGGGGAAAAAGAAATACCTTAAATTAAAAAAAAAAGGGAAGAGGATGGGGAGTTGAGAGGGAGGAGGGTGGAAGGTGGGACTGGAGGGGGGAGTAGGGAGGGGATTGTGATTGAGATGTAACTTGAAGAACTAAAAAATAAATTATTTAAAAAATACAGTAAAAATTAAAAAAAAAAAAAACAAAACAGAGAGCCCATATGATACCGGCATGACTCTATCATGGGCAACTGGGACTTATGTGGCCCTTCCAATTGTCTTGATTTGCGCCCCTTAACCCTCTTAAGGGATGGTC
>CAJQZJ010029276.1:0-19629 GCA_907164525.1 Lophiomys imhausi | reverse complement strand
CAACACAACTCTTTCTGCATATAGAGAATCTGTAATTATGTTAAGAGACTCTGGAAAATCTAATAACACCATAAGGATTGCATACAATTCTGCATTTTGAACTGAGGTATATGGACTTTTGATTACCTTGCTGATTTTGTCTGTCTTATAACCTCCCATTCCCATCTTGTTAGCATCAGTATAGAAGGTTGGTGAATCAGGAATTGGTGTTCCCTTTACAATACGAGGAAGAATCCAAGTAGTTCTTTTTATAAATTGTATACATTTGCTTTTTGGAAATTTGTTATTAATTTCTCCCAAATAATTACTGCAAGCTCTTTGCCAATCTTCATTGATTACCCACAATGACATAATCTCAGCATTAGTAAGAGGCACTACTATTTCAGACGGGTCCATTCCTGATAATTGACGTAGTCTTATTTTACCTTTTACAATTAATTCAGATATCTTTTCTATGTATGTCTTTAATTTTTTACTTTGTTTATGTGGTAAGAAAATCCATTCCATAATACTATCTTCTCGTTGCATAATAAGCCCTGTAGGAGAATGAGTTGATGGTAAAATGACCAAAATACAGTCAAGTTGGGGATCTATTAGATCTATGTATGCATCTTGCAATCTTTGTTCTACCAACATTAATTCCTTTTCTGCCTCAGCAGTTAAACATCTTGGACTGTTTATATTTGAATCCCCTTGTAATGTTTGAAACAAATTACTTAACTCATGAGTACTTAAACCAAGGGTGGGCCTTAGCCAATTTATATCTCCCATTAATTTTTGAAAATCATTAAGAGTTTTCAATTGGTCTCTACGGATTTGTACCTTTTGTGATCTTATTCTCTGTTGACTTATTTTATAACCCAAATAGTTGATTGAATCTCCTCTTTGTATTTTTTTAGGAGCAATTTTTAACCCCCATAGTGGTAGAATTCTTTGCATTTCCTTAAATAAGTTCTCTAAAAAAAGTACATCAGAATCAGCCAACAAAATATCATCCATATAATGATAGATAATAGATCGAGAAAATTGTTTACGCATTATTTCTAATGGTTTTTGTACAAAATATTGACACAGAGTTGGACTGTTCAACATTCCCTGTGGAAGTACATTCCAACAATACCTCTTGATTGGCCTACTGTTATAAAGAGTAGGTACAGAGAAGGCAAACCTTTCCCTATCATTCTTATGTAATGGAATTGAGAAAAAGCAGTCTTTTAAATCAATTACTATTAAAGGCCATGACTTTGGTAACAGAGAAGGTAAAGGCATACCAGGCTGCAAAAGACCCATAGGTTGAATTACTCTATTCACAGCTCTTAAATCTCTTACCATTCTCCATTTACCCGATTTCTTTTTTACCACAAACACAGGAGAATTCCATGGGCTGGTAGACTCTTCTATATGACGAGCCTCCAGCTGTTCTTTTACCAATTGCTCAAGAGCCTCCAATTTTTCCTTTGTTATGGGCCACTGCTCTTGCCACACTGGTTTATTTGATAGCCATTTCAAGGGTAGGGCTGTTGGACTTTCAGCAGTGGCCCCTAATATAAATTTGGAAACTCGATACCTGGGGTGTCCTCTGTTTGGACACTAGATATACCTTGCAGTTGTTGAGTACTCACATCAATACCTTCCTCAAAAGTATCTATAATCTCAATGTCTGGGGTGTCCTGTGTTTGGACACTAGACATTGTTTGCAATTGTTGTTGAGTATGTATATCAATACCTTCCTTAAAAGCATCCATCATTTCATCATTTGTTATTTCTGGCATTGTAGGAATATTAATTTGAGTACTCCATTGTTGTAAGAGATCCCTTCCCCATAAATTTATGGGTACATCAGCCACATAAGGTCTCAACTTCCCTGTTTGCCCTTCTGGTCCCATACAGTTAAGCCATCGTACACTTTGTTTTACATGTGATAATTTACCAATTCCTATAAAATGTGTAGGAACCCTTTGAAGTGGCCAGTTTGAATTCCAAGACTCATGTGAAAGGACAGTGACATCTGCTCCTGTGTCAAGCAATCCTTCTATTTCAATACCATTCACTTGTATTTTTAATTTTGGTCTCGTATCACTCACCATTGTTTGTCAATACATACATTTTCCACTATTTTCGACTGCTCCTGTTCTGTCTATTGGAACAACCTTGCCCTTGGTGTAAGGAAACAGCAGCAGTTGGGCAATTTTGTCCCCTGTATTAATTGTCATCTCTTTCCATATAGATGTCATAATTTTAATTTCTTCCTTGAAGTCTCCATCTATAATACCTGGATGTATAAAGAATCCTTGACAAGTTAACCCATTTTTTCCAAATATTAATCCTATTGTCCCTGATGGTAAAGGACCATAGATACCAATGGTTAACATATAAGATTCATCTGTTTTGGATAACGTTTTAGATTGATCTGTGGTCAAATCTAAAACTGTAGTACCTTCAGTAGCCTGTAAAAGATCAGCAATAGTTAATTTTGTTCTTTTTACCTGTCTGTTTCCCTCTGGTTGGATGATGGACGATGGTTCACATTGTTTTGGGGGGCCTGAACCGGTAGGCCCCTCCCCTCGTTTCCCGGCAAGGGATTACCTCTGACATCCGTTTTAGCTCTACAATCCCTGGACCAGTGTTTACCTTTTCCACAATGAGTACAAAATCCTGGAGACCTTAAACTTCTATTGCCATTAGAAGCCGTTCGTTCCCTTCTACGACCATGTTCGCCATTAAAAGCCATTCGTTCCCTTCTATGACCATGTTCTGCAGAGTCCAGGCACCTATCATTTTGAGTTCTGGAGGATTCAGCCTTACGATATCTTTGGAAATGACCAAGTTTACCATTTTTAAAGCACTCATTAAGACCCCTAGCAACTGCTTGTGCTATGACATTAGTCTGATGCTCTTGAAAACCAATATCAGCTGTTTCTCTTATCCATTCATCTACTGGGGCTCCTCGAGCTTTCAATGGCCTAATTGCCCTTTGACATTCAGCATTTGCATTTTCATATGCCAAGGCATTTATCAAGTCCTGTCTGGCATCAGGGTTATCTACATCTCTCTCCACAGCTGAAGTCAATCTCCCTAAAAAGTCTGAGAAGGGTTCCTGAGGACCTTGTATTATCTTGATAAATGAAGTAAACCTTTTCCCAGCCTCAGCCACCATATCCCAGGCCCTCAGAGCTGCAACACGACATTGTTCGATGACAACATCTTCAAATTGAGTCTGTAACCGTATGTCAGCATAAGGTCCCTCACCAAGCATTTGGTGGGTTGTGACATTTATTCCCCTTGCCATATTTTGCTGCTCTAATTTTGTGGCTTCATGTCTCCACCATGACAACCATTGTAATTGCTGGCTACCTTCTAGCACAGCTGATATCAGTCCCTTCCAATCTTGGGGAATGACTCTATTTTGTATAGCCCAATTATTTAGTATCTGTTTAACGAATGATGAGTGCATTCCATAAGAGACAATAGACTCCTTAAATCTTTTTAAATCCAAAATGTCTATTGGACGCCATGTTAATTCCTGATTGAGTTGACCGTTATTATCAGGCCTAATTTGAAACATAACTGGAAAAGCTGATGGTGATTGTGCAGTACCATGCAGCTCCACTGGGGGTGCACTTGGTTCCACATTAGCACCAGTACCTACCTGGTTTCCTACTGGCACACACGGCGGCTTTTCTACTGGTACATGCTGCGATTGTGGAGACCTAGCTATAAAAGAACTTGCCATTTTCTCAGTTCCAGTCACCTGCCCTGCCAGAATTTTCTTAAGCTCCTCAATATGCATTTCCATAATTTTTAATTGTGTAACAGACATCTTCCTTATGTCAAACCAATAAAATAAAAAAAAGTAAACAGCATAAAACATTCGGTCTGATTGAAAAACAGTGTAGAGGTCAGCAGTAAACATTGCCATATTGTCAACAACTGGCATCATAGTTTCAAAATCTGCAGTTTTCTCTATAGTTTTGAAAATAAAATTACCCATAATGCCTTACCACGTTGAGCACCACTTATTTATTTAATACTAAATTCACTTATAACAAACACCAACAATTTCTTAACTATTAATCCTATAAATTCCTACAACCCCTTTAACCTATCCACTAAACCTATTGATAATTATAACAACTACTTTCATAACCTTTTAGAATGATACAGTCTCTGGGGCAGGTCCTCAGTCATCAGGAATACAGTCTTTGTTGTAGATTCTTTAACGCACTTAGCAGTCCTTTTTCTGGATCTCTCAGATGTAGGTTCGTCAGGGTAAGTTGGTTATTGCAGTCTCACCTTAAATAAGGCTTCATGCCTTCTTCTCTGTGGGAGACCCCCGCTGTCTGCAGGCCAACTTACTTCTTTTGAATCAGGAACTCAGCTGCTCTGCCTCAGTCCTTAAAGCCAGGCACAGTTTCCCCTAGGCCACTGATCGGACAGATCAAACCCCTCCAGGCAAAAGCTGAGCCACAGTGTCTAGTCCTTGGCCTTTTGGTGTCTTGCTCAGGCTTTCTTTGCTCACCGGCTTCTTTCTGCTTCAGGGAGAGAGCTGGCCATCAATGGCCAGCCCTTTTTTTCAGCAGGACTCTTGGAGCTCTCTAGCATCAGGGGCCTCTTCTCTTCTGGGCTCCATGCACTGTCCTCAAATAGGAGGAACTCTGTTTCAGCTTAATTTGGGTTCCGCCCACTTAGCAGCTGAAAACAATGTCAGGCCAGATACTTTGTTTCTTCAATTCTATTGAGTCTTTCCTGTTTTCCTGACTTCAACCTTGTTTTTCAGTCTATTGAGTCTTTCCTGTTTTTGCTGACTTCATGCTGATAATGCTCTTCAGGCCCCGAATTAAGAGACAGTATCAGAAACTCCTATATATTTTCTAAATCTAATTTATCTAACCCCTACATTCCCTCTTCTCTGATGAGCCTAGTTTGTATTAAGTGAGCAATAACCTACCAGCACATCTTGGAACTTCTACAGTACCATTTAGGTTATGATCCCTTTAGGGAACATGAAGAATTTCTGTATTTACTGAGCTGATGCCTGGAGGTGCTTTCTGTCCTGAGAGAATGAGTGTATATTGACATAATCACCATGGAAAATTAAGTCAAAGGACTGAGTAAGATACTGACATCATTTGTGATAGGTTTTGGAGTCCAAATCCTTTTCTATCTGAGATAGACTGGCAGGAGGAAAGGATGGATGTGCACTGGGCACCTGGGGCCTGCAACCAACCTTGCATAGTGGAATAACAGAGTAGGACTGGTGAGACAGACGTGCAGCCAAATTACATTGACTGTATAATGATGACAGGGAGCACAGGTGAAGGCTTGCCCTGGGAGAAGAAGGTGGATTAAAGATTGGAGCCTGGCATGAGGAGGATAATGTTCTCAGACCAGGTCTTTCATGAGAGGGAAGAGGAATGGCAGTAGCAGAAGAGAAAGATTCCTCATTGGGCAGAGGCAGCAGCAGGAGAGGGAGTTCATTTGCAGTGTGGAAATCTGAGCTAGAAGAAAGAGGAAGGAAAGACATCTAGTGATTTCTCTTTGAAATGACAAGAAGGGCAGACATCTAGAAAAAGAGGTTACACCAGATCTGGAAACCACGTTACTTTAGTTATTGGAAATATTAATGGATATTAAATGGATAAATATTAAAATGGATAAATATCCTTTATCCAAATGGAGGTGCTTTACAAAATGACTGGAACCTGGATAACAAAAAGAACAGATATAAGTATCTAAAGACTTTAATGAAGGAATTAAAATATCACATTATATCAAGTAATATATAAAATAAGATTGAATATAGAAAGTTAAAAAAAAAAAGCTGAGATCATGCACTACAAAAGGAAAGGCAGGTAAGAATCATCTACACTATGGGGAATCCTTTCTGGGTACTTCTGTAATTCCTTCCTTTGATGAAATATGAGAAGGATAGCAATTTATGGGATTAACAATCTCAGATTTCCCAGGTGCAGAAGCATTAGGAAGAGGTTATAAATACCAGCCCACTTTTCAATTACCGAATACTAAAGAATGGTGGGATTTGGGGGAACCTACGTGTTCTCTCATTGCAAACACAGTAGACAAATCTGTTTGATAAGATAGTATTAGTGAGAGCAGTGAATGTTTAACGTGCCTGAAATCCGAAAACTTAAAAGCATGTTTTTATACTCAAAAGTGAGTTTTCTTAAGCTTAAGTTTCCAAATTCCTTCCTTCTGTGTACTGTGTGCTTGGAGTGCGCTTTCTCTTAAATACTCATAAAAATAAAACTGTGTTGAGTATATGTATCAAAATATATGTTATCTGTCAGTAACATGAGTGTTACTTTTAAAGCTTTCTGCACACTCGTACACTATGAATCTTTGGATTACTACAGTGTGTAGCTTTGTTCTGATTGAAAACCATTTTGTTGTTATATAGAGTTGATGCATATGTTTATAGAAATTTTAATATATAAAGTATTTATGATAATTCATTTTATCATAATAATATTACAAATCTATTCCTAATTCACATTTTTTAAACATTTTTGAAATTATTCTTAAAAATAGAGCTATTTTCCTGTTTTGTTATTTGAAGAGTAATTATATTACCATATAATTAATTTATTCTGTTGAATTCAGGATTTATTTTTCTATTTTTATCTCAAACTATCATTAAAACACATCCACACAGTTTAAAGGAGTCTTCCACTAATAAAACTCTCAGAATTAGATGAGTTTTTCTAATTTTATCACAACAATAAGACAAGTAGTAACACTGTTTAAGTATTTAGTGAGGAAGGCACTCTTAGTGACATGGCAGAATTTTCTTGGGAACAGAATATTCTTGGATAATCTACTTATTAAGGTAAAAGGAAAGGAGACAACAGTTTTATTCTCCATCTTTATTTCTGTTCTATACTTGTCATTGCTGTCATTACAATTGCTGAAGCTATAACTAACCATGACAGAGGCTGAGACAGCGTGATTACAGCCTTTCTCTCTGAAGTTACTCTTTATGTGTTAATCATTTCTTGGAAGGTATCTGTTACATTAGAGACACAAGCCTGGAAAAGAGAAATTGATACTCCTAGAAATTACAATTGCTGATGGTTCTTATGTCTGACGTTCTTTGAGAACCTTTTTCCAAACTTGTTTTCAGAGCATATTCCCAAATAGAAATACTAAATCCTAAAATATCTTTGTAATGTGAAGGATGTTTCCTAGTTTATTTTTTTGTTGTTAAAAATTGCTGACTGAAACCAATTTAAGGAAAGAAAATATTTATTTGGCTTACATGTTTCAATAACAGCCTCTCACTGAGAACAACTCAAGTCAGAACATGGAGGCAGGAATTGAAACAATGGCCATGGGGAACACTGCTTATGGTTTGCTCTTCATGCGACATTTAGTTTGCTTTCTTATACAACCCAGGACCCTACCCAAGGGTATCACTAACCACAGTTGCTTGAGTCCTCCTACATCAATTATTCATCAAGAAAATGTCTCTTCTCCCACCACTGGTCTACACATCAACCTGAGGGAGGTATTTTCTCTATTGAGAATCCCTTTTCCCAGGTAACTCTAGCTTTTTTTTTTTTTTTTTATAAAAACTTTATTTTTTTTCTTCAAGTTACATCTCAGTCACAAACCCCTCCCTATTCCCCCTTCCTATCCCGCCCTTCTACTCTCTTCCCCCCAGAAGTTTCCCCTTTCAGTCCAACAGATGGTTCCTTCTCTTATAACAGTAAGTATTATACAAAACAACAGATATAAATATGCCACAATTATGAGAGTTAAATGGCCCAGTATAACTTCCCAATGTCCAGTTTATACATATTTGCCCCTGACTTTAAGATTCTACTATCTAAACATCTCCATGTGTTTAAAGGTCTATATCTGACTCAACATTCATACTATCTTGCAACACACTTTTAAGAGTATCTTCTTAGATCTATAACACCCTCTTGATTCCTAAACAACTCAAAATTTAGCTATGAGACTCTAGCTGTCTATTCTTCAACCACCTCAGAGACCTGAGAGGGATAAATATATTTGCTTATATAGGAAGTGCAGGGCCTGCAGCTTCCAAAACTAAGAAAGAACATACCAATGACTGCCTGGACAGTTCCCATTTTCTCTCCATACATTCCAGCATCAGTCTTCAGCCTTTGGATCCTGTTTCTCTGACAGACATTTGTGGTAGAGCAGGGATTATGAAGGACTTACCTACCCTGTCTTGGCAGAGTTAGGCTGTCGACTTCCCTGCTACCAAGTTTTGTCCTTTTTGGACAGCAGTCTGTCTGCAGTTGGTGCAAGGGGTTTTTTCATGCCAAGAGATAGGCTTGCCACTAATTCAGCCATCTTACAGTGGAGGTTCTTCGATGCTTATCTTCTACTTGGAGTAGAATAGGGGGTGCTGTCAGGCGCTGATATGTCTCGATATCAAAAAAAAAAGAAAATCTTGATTTAAGATAACATCTTTGAATGCCATATTCTGCAGATCTCTTGGGGTTTTTGAAGATGCCCTATCCAACTCATGTATTTAGATAAGCATATGTTGCTTGTCTCTTAGCAACTTGATTACTGGGTAGTTTAGAGAATATCTGTGATAGACTGTCGTAGTAGCTAACAAAGTGACATGTTTGCATGACTAGGAGTTTGTTTTACTTAACTATCCTAGACCGTTTTAGACGGTTGGTATCAAGACGCCAGAGCTTCACATTTTATTTTTAAGTATCTCTAGGTATGATACCATTAGGAAGCGTTACCTTTAATTTTGTATCAATATACCAAGATCTATTCAATTGTGGCTAAATATACTCTTAATTATGTATCAATATACAAAGATCAATGCCAATGTAGCCCAATACAATCTTAATATTACGTCCATATACAAGGGTCAATACCATTGTGGCCAACTATAATCTTAATTTTGTATCAATATACAAAAATCAATACCGATGTAATCCAATACAATCTTATTTTTGCACATTAAACAATGGACAATACCACTTTAGCAAAATAAATTACTAATTTTGTATCAATATACAAAGGTATAAGGGCATATTCAATAATCTGCCCCTTCTTCTTGGACCTTCCTGTGCTATGTCTATATCTCATTTTTCTCAAGCCTATGCACTCCTACATAGGAGAGGAAGAAGGATACAGAAAAGGAAAAGTAGGAAGTCCCTGGGGCTAACCTCCAAAACCGATTAAACAGGACCATTTATCAGCTTGTAATCTCTTCCCCTAAATATGGGAGTTTTCAGTTATCCTTCAAATAACCAAAAAGAAGGGCGGAGAAACACCTTCCCCACCCTCTGGGCATGGGACGTCGCTCTCTTAAAGTGACTTCCTGCTGATTTGGGTCGTAGTAGACCTGTTTGGGGCCCGAACTCAAATGGAAAAAATGGTTAAAAATGTTAGTACACTCCTTTTATGTTCAGTCCTTCTGTTCTCAGCTGTTTAGATGACCTAAGGGGTTTGTAGGCAGAAGTTGATCTTGCAGGCTTCACTGAGGTTCCTGCCGGGGCATTGTGTAGAGCTGAACGGTCCCAGCGACATTGGATTGCCATGGTGGTTGCAGGCCCCCGATGGAGACAGCTATTGAGGAAGTCTGCCAGGCAGAATCAACTGGGTCACTCGTCATCCTTTGTGCCTGATTCTGCTCTCTGCTGAGGTTTCCGCTGTCCAGCTGTCCCCGGGCTCCCCTAATGGATGCTTCGATTCTCCTGGAAAGATAAGAACAGAGCCCTGCCCCAATCCCAATACTTCTCCTGAAGCAAATTTGGCCTTCCGACAACATACAAAGCGTTATCTTTCAATCCGGGTTAAAGAAGAAATCATTCGGTCACCTTGGAGCTAAACCAGCTCTGGTGTATATATTTTGAGATCCCAAAGGACAATCTGCCTGCATCGAGAAGGCCTTTTGTAAGTAATCTCCAAACCTAGGTCCCTCCAAATCCCATGTGTGTGTCTCTGAACTCTAATTATTGGAATCAGAGACCTGTGTTTCCCATCTGAAGGGATCAAAGATGTGTTCCACCACTCCTGGATCGAAGTCTTTCTCTATTTAGAGTTTGCCCAGCATCAGGTTGACCCTGAGCTCCGGGATCTGCCCGTTTCTGTCTCCAGTGTGCTGGGAGCTGGGACCAAGGGTGTACTCTTCTTGAATGGTGGGACCAAGAGTATGCACCCTCACCACCCCGCTCTGTATGACTCCAGAATACATAAGACCACCAACTCTACGGTGCTCCCCCCGTCTCTGCTGAAGTCAAAGGCATGGGCCAATACCACAATTCTCTTGTATTTTACCTTATTTCCACGTCTTCTCAACACCTGGAGTTCTGCAAAACCAGGCCGAATGGCTGTATCCTCTATTCCATTCACAGTGTTTCAGCCCTGCCACCTGCCTTTTTTTTTTTTTATTTAATAAATTTATTTGTTTGTTGCTTCTGGTTACATCCATATCATATTGTCCTCTTTTCCCGCTTTCCAGCCCCAACCTCCCATGCTCTACCCCCTGACCCTTCCGTCTTGTTCCTCTGGGATGGAGTGTCCCTGCCTAACAGTCTCTCACCACAAATCAGGAGTCATACGAGGGCCAAGAGCCTCTTCATTCTCCGGGGGCCTACGAGGCAGTACTGCCAGTGAAAGGTGTCTCCTTGCTACTGGGAGAATACTAAAAAAAAAAAGACCAACAAACACACAAACCCACAAAAACAAAGAATATCCACAAAAAAAGAGAGGAAAAAGAGAAGGGAAAAGGAAAAAGAAAAAAGAAAAAGATAAAAAAAAAATTTATGTCCATGTTCCTTTTGGTGTGTTGGTGGTAGTACAGATATCCTGTACGATATAGTTAAAATCCTACTATAAGTGAATAGATGCCATGTGCATCCTTCTGAGACTGGGTTAGCTCACTCAGGATGAGCTCCTCTAGATCCATCCATTTGGTTGCAAATTGCATGATTTCATTGTTTCTTATAGCTGAGTAATATTCCATTGTATAGATGTACCACAATTTTTTAATCCATTCTTCAGTTGAGGGACATATGGGTTGTTTCCAATTTCTAGCTATTACAAATAAGGCTGCTATGAACATAGATGAGGAGACTTCCCTATGTCTCCCTGAGAGGTCCTTTGGGTGTATACCCAGAAGTGGTATGGCTGGGTCCTGAGGCAAGGTTATTCCTAGATTTCTAAGATATCGCCAGACAGACCTCCATAGTCGTTGCACAAGCCTGCACTCCCACCAGCAATGGAGTAGGGTTCCCCTTTCTCCACACCCTTGCCAGCATGCGCTATCATTTGAGCTCTTTATCTTAGCCATTCTAACAGGTGTTAGGTGGAATCTCAGGGTCGTCTTGAGTTGCATTTCTCTGATGATTAAGGATGTTGAACATTTCTTCAGGTGTCTCTCAGCCCATAGGGATTCCTCCTTTGTGAATTCTCTATTTAGCTCCATCTCCCATTTTTTGATTGGATTATTTGGTTTCTTGGCTTTTAGTTTCTTGAGTTCTTTGTAGATTTTAGATAATAGCCCTCTATCAGATGTGGGGTTGGTAAAGATTTTCTCCCAGTCTGTTGGTTGCCGTTTTGTTCGAATGACAGTGTCCTTTGCCTTACAGAAGCTTTTCAGTTTCATGAGGTCCCATTTATTGATCGTTGATCTCAGGTCCTGAGCTGTTGGTGTTCTGTTCAGGAAGTTGTCACCTGTGCCAATGAGTTCTAGGGTTTCTCCTAATTTTTCTTCTAGTGTCTTTAGTGTGGCCGGCCTTATGTTAAGGTCTTTGATCCACTTGGAATTAAGTTTTGTACAAGGTGATAGGTATGGGTCTAATTTCATT
Source organism: Lophiomys imhausi (assembly GCA_907164525.1). Lineage (NCBI taxonomy): Eukaryota > Metazoa > Chordata > Mammalia > Rodentia > Muridae > Lophiomys > Lophiomys imhausi. The sequence continues at coordinate 7,801 of CAJQZJ010029276.1, read as the reverse complement.
CTTTTGCAAGTGGACATCCAGTTGGACCAGCACCATTTGTTGAAGATGCTGTCCTTCTTCCATTGGGCGGTTTTGGCTTCTTTGTCAAAGATTAGTTGGCCATAGATGTGTGGGTCCATGTTTGGGTCTTCAATTCGATTCCATTGATCCACTGGTCTGTTTCTATACCAGTACCAAGCTGTTTTTATTACTGTTGCTCTGTAGTACAGCTTGAAATCTGGGATGGTGATACCTCCAGATGTTTTTTCATTGTACAGGATTGATTTAGCTATTCTGGGCTTTTTGTTGTTCCATATGAAGTTGAGAATAGCTTTTTCCAGGTCTATAAAGAATTGTGTTGGTATTTTGATAGGAATTGCATTGAATCTATATATTGCTTTTGGTAGGATAGCCATTTTTATTATGTTGATCTTACCTATCCATGAGCATGGGAGATCTTTCCATTTTCTAAAGGCCTCTTCCATTTCCTTCTTCAGGGGCTTGAAGTTCTTGTTATATAGGTCCTTTACATGCTTGGTTAGGGTTACCCCCTGGTATTTTATGTTGTTTGTGGCTATTGTGAAGGGGGTTGTTTCCCTTATTTCTTTCTCGGTATATTTGTTTGTTGTATAAAGAAGGGCTTCTGATTTTTTTGAGTTTATTTTGTATCCAGCCACCTTGCTGAAGTTGTTTATCAGCTGTAAGAGTTCTTTGGTGGAGTTTTTGGGGTCGCTTATGTATACTAAGATATCATCTGCGAATAGGGATAATTTGACTTCTTCATTTCCAATTTTTATCCCTTTGATCTCCTGTAGTTGTCTTATTGCTCTAGCAAGGACTTTAAGTACTATATTGAAGAGATATGGTGAAAGTGGACATCCTTGTCTTGTCCCTGAGTTTAGAGGAAATGGGTCAAGATTCTCTCCATTTAATTTGATGTTGGCTACTGGCTTGCTCTATATTGCCTTTATTATTTCTAGGTATGGTCCTTGTATGCCCGTTCTCTCCAGAACTTTTAGCATGAGGGGTGTTGGATTTTGTCAAATGCTTTTTCTGCATCTAGCGAGATTATCATGTGGTTTTTTTCTTTCACCTTGTTTATGTGGTGAATTACATTGATAGACTTTCGTATATTGAACCATCCCTGCATTCCAGGGATGAAGCCTACTTGATCATGGTGTATGATACTTTTGATGTGTTCTTGAATTCGGTTTGCTAGTATTTTATTAAAGTATTTTTGCATCTATGTTCATGAGGGAGATTGGTCTGAAGTTCTCTTTCTTTGTTGGGTCTTTGTGTTGTTTAGGAATCAGAATGACAGTGGCCTTATAGAATGAGTTTGGCAGTGTTCTTTCTGTTTCTATGTGGTGGAAGAGTTTGAAAAGTAATGGTGTTAGTTCCTCTTTGAAGGTCCGGTAGAATTCCGTGCTAAAGCCATCTGGCCCTGGGCTTTTTTTGGTTGGGAGATTATTAATGACTGTTTCTATTTTCTTGGGTGTTATTGGGCTATTTAAGCTGTTAATCTGATTTTGATTTAGTTTTGGTAGGTGGAATTTATCGAGGAAATTGTCCATTTCGCTTAGGTTTTCAAATTTAGTGGAATATAGATTTTTAAAGTAATGGGCGAAAATTTTCTGGATCTCCTCAATGTTGTTATTTCTCTCTTTTCATTTCTGATTTTGTTGATTTGTGTTCTTTCCCTTTGCCTTTTAGTTAATTTGGCTAGGGGTCTGTCTATTTTGTTGATTTTCTCAAAGAACCAACTTTTGGTTTCATTGATTCTTTGTATAGTTCTTTTTGATTCTAAGTTGTTGATTTCAGCCCTAAGTTTGATGATTTCCTGCCTTCTGCTCTTCTTGGGAGTGTTTGTTTCTTTTTTTTCCAATTCACCCAGCTTAGCTGTCAGTTCACTAAGATGAGCTGTCACAATTTTCTTTTTGAAAGCACTTAGTGCTATGAACTTTCCTTGTAGCACAGCTTTCAATGTATCCCATAGGTTTGGGTATGTTGTGTCTTCATTGTCATTGGATTTTAAGAAGTCTTTGATTTCCTTCTTTATTTCTTCCCTGACCCACTGGTCATCCAGTAAGGAGCTGTTCAATTTCCATGTGTGTGTAGGCTTTCTGTTGATTCTTTTGCTGTTGAAGACCAGCTTTATTCCGTGGTGGTCTGATAAGATACAAGGTGTTATTTCAATTTTCTTGTATCTATTGAGACTATCCTTGTGACCAACTATGTGGTCGATTTTGGAGAAGGTTCCATGGGGTGCTGAGAAAAAGGTGTATTCCTTTGTGTTTGGGTGAAACGTTCTGTAGATATATGTTAGGTCCATTTGGTTCATGATCTCTGTTAGACTCAATATTTCTCTGTTTGTCTTCTGTCTTGATGATCTGTCCACTGTTGTGAGTGGAGTGTTGAAGTCTCCCACTACTAATGTGTTGTGATCGACGTGCGCTTTAAGTTTTAGAAGTGTTTCTTTTACGAAAGTAGGTGCCTTTGTATTTGGGGCATAGATGTTCAGTATTGAGATTTCCTCTTGATGAATATTCCCTTTAATGAGTATATAGTGCCCTTCTTTGTCTTTCTTCATTAACTTTATTTGGAAGTCTGTTTTGTTTGATATTAGGATGGCTACTCCAGCTTGCTTCCTGGGTCCATTTGCTTGGAAAACCTTTTCCCAGCCCTTTACTCTGAGGCAGTGTTTATCTTTCGTAGTTAGATGTGTCTCTTGTATACAGCATAAGGAAGGGTCTTGCTTCCGGATCCACTCTGTAAACCTATGTTTTTTTATTGGGGAGTTGAGTCCATTGATGTTGATGGATATTAGTGACCTGGGGTTGTTATTTCCCATTAGTTTGGTATAGGTGGTGGTCCTGTGCCTCTTTTGGTTTAGTTGCTGAGGGGTTTTCTATTCCCTTTGTTTTCTTGGGTGGAGTTTTCTTCTCTGGGTTGGGATTTTCCTTCTAGGATTTTCTGTAGGGCTGGGTTTGTGGGTAGATATTGTTTAAATTTGATTTTGTCATGGAATATCTTGTTTTCTCCATCTATGTTGATAGAGAGTTTTGTTGGGTAAAGTCGTCTGGCTGGGCACCTATGATCTCTCAGGACTTGTAGTATATCTGACCAGTTCCTTCTAGCTTTTAAAGTTTCTGAGGAGAAGTCAGGTGTAATTCTGATGGGTCTGCCATTGTATGTGACTTGACCTTTTTCTCTTACAGCTTTTAATATTCTTTCTTTGTTCTGTACATTTGCTGTTTCAATTATTATGTGGCGAGAGGAGTTTCTTTTCTGATCTAATCTGTTTGGTGTTCTGTAAGCCTCTTGGATTTTTATTGGCATCTCTTTTTTTCAGGTTTGAGAAGTTTTCCTCTATGATTTTGTTGAAGATATTTCCTGGACCTTGGAGTCGGGAGTCCTCTCTTTCCTCTATACCTATAATTCTTACATTCCGTCTTTTCATTGAGTCTTTGATTTCTTGCATGTTGTGGGTGAGAGATTTTTTAGCCTTCTCATTTTCTTTGGATGTTGTACTGATTTCTTCCACTGAATCTTCCATGCCTGAGATCTTGTCTTCCATCTCTTACATCCTATTGTTGATACTCATCTCTGTAGTTCCTGTTCTCTTCCCTTGGTTCTCCACTTCCTCTTTTAACTCTGACTGTGTGTTATTTATTGTTTCTATTTCTATTTTCATGTCTTGTATGGTTTTGTTCGTTTTGTACATTTCCTTCTCCAGCTTGCTTGTTTTTGTATGAAAATTTTTCATAGCCTTGTCCTTTTCCTGTTCAAGCTCTTTCACCTTGGCTTGGAGCTCTTTAATGGTGTTGTTTCTTGTTTTGAGTTGTAGAATTGTGGCTTCTTTGAATTCCTTCATAGATTTAAGTTCTTCTTGCAGGGACTCTATCACTTTCCATAATGTAGAATTGTCAACGTTTTCATGTGATTCTTTTGGTGTGAGGTCATCCGAATTGGATGAGCTAGGATAATTCTCTAGGTTTTTTTTTTTAAAGGTGACAAAGGAAAAGACCAAGCAGCATTTTAAGGCAGATCTATTACAATTACACCTGACTTCTCAATGAGGGCGCTAACACCCAGGAGGTAAGCCCTAGAATGGCTTGGACAGATGTGCTGCAGACTCTAAGAGACCACAGATGTTCACTAAGAATACTATACTGAGCAAAACTTTCAACCAACATAAATGGAGCAAATAAGATGTTTAATAATAAAGTCAAAATTTAAAATATCCATCTGCAAATCCAGCCCTACAGTAGGTGCTAGAAGGAAATATTCAAACCAAAACACTTATTTACATACATGAAAACACAGGAAATAAGTAATCTCACATCATCAAAACTAAAAGAATAGAAGTGTGAGCATGTGCACACACACACCCACACACACACACACACACACACACACACCATCACTACCACCACCAAAAACAACAAAATAACAAGAGTAAACAATCATTGTTCATTGACATCTCTCAATATCAATGACCTCAAGTCCCCAATTAAAAGACACAGTTTAACAGAATAGAAATGAGAACAGGATTTATACTTTTGCTGCATGTAAGAAATAAACTTCAATATCACGGATAGATATTATCTCAGTATAAAGTGTTGGGGAAAATTCACTAACACTTCAGTGAGGTATTTTCCACATTGTTTGTAACAAACAAACAAGCATTGTTTCAGTAACTCAAAATCTGTTGGCCCTACCAGAGGATATTAACTTCTTATGTTTCTATTTCTAATACTTAATGCCACTTTAATTCCAAAATCTTTACTAAAACTCTAGTTCAATGTCTTAATAACAAAATGTTTAACAATTCTTTATGTATTCTAAAATGAAATTTTGTATTGTGTCTGCTTTTATTGATAATCTGGCCAAATTTGATTCTATAGCTATACTATAACAAATATATTTATATTTATTTATCATAAATAACACATACTTCAACAAAAATTCTCAAAAATAAGAAATTAACACATAAAAGAATAGTCACACGTTGACATCTATACATAGCAGCACTATTGTGACGTGCATTAAATGTTAAATGGAGGTGCACTGCTACCACCAGTGATTGCTTTTCAAAACCCTCAGGAGTTCTGAGGCTGTCCTACACAAAATAAAGGAAATTCATTTCACAAATCATGAAAAATGTAAATAAAATGTTCATATACTTAGTGTGGACATATCATTGAGTTCAGTTCTAGGTTCAGATACCTAGAAATGTGTTTTTACCTTGGCAAGCGTCTTGTAGAATATTTTAAATTTCAGCTGGCTCTTTCAAAATTTATTGAATAACGGTCATCCAGATGTGTGGTCCTTGACCATTAAATTACCTAGCGTTGACTTCTACTCCCATTTACCTGAGTCAAATAAAGGTAGCATCAACATTTCTGAAACCTGTAGAAGGAATGGCCCTTCTATTACAGAGAACCACTAAGTTGGAAAATTAATGGCAAGAGATCTTCACATTCTTTCTAGAAGGCCTCAAACATATGAGATGATAAGCATCAACAGCAACATAAACCATACAGAAGAAGTAGAGGGCTGGCTTGTTGAAAGAACATCTGTTTTGATTTTAAGTGCAACAGATGAATCAATAGAATGAAAAACAAAACATCAACCCCCCCCCAAAAAAAAACCCCAAAACCTGACTCTGTTACTTCACATATTCCTATATAACAGAAACTCTAATTAGGTATGTCACAGAAACCACATGTGGTGCTGTTACAGGGTGTTTGGGCTACTGTGCCCTGGGTCTCTGGAGGACATATTCAGTACTGGTTTTTTGATTGTCAAAACCTCTACTTTGCCTTGACCTTTAAGAGGGGGCAGGAGCTCTTTTCACTTTCTATGTATGCTTGCTGAGAAGGCTGTGGTGTTTTTAATTCAAATTCTTACATTAAGGTAACTGTACAGTCAATTCCACTTATAAATATTAAGAAAAGACCAACTACACTCTTTCCTCAATTTTCTCCATTGTAATGTTACCTGGAAAAAATCTATACACTTGCTATCAACTTGATGAGCAATGTTTAAAGGGCCGGCATTAACAGGAAGATGTCAGGTATCCAAGGGCTAGCAAGCTTAAGGAAATAGAGGGACTGCATCTTCAGTCACCCATCATGTGGTTTTTGTAGCTTCAAGGGCTTCTGTAGGGAGGTAAAAGACATTCAGAAAGATGACTGTAGGAGGATTACACAATCATCTGCCAAAGGAAAGGTATCTTTTTTTTTTTTTTAATGGAGATCACATGTCATTGTCTTTTCTTTTTTTCTTCTGGAATATAGGACTATGGATTGTGAAGTCCTGGAATCATCTCCTGCAGTTTCTCTTCAGAAAGAACCTTTCCTATGTACTTTCTGTCATTAAGAATATAATAAATTCCATTTGTCATATTAACAGTAAGTAGGGCCTTGCAAAGGTCTCCAGACATTTTGGATTCTATAAATCTTTTTAAGAAATGGTCATTTAGCAGTTAGAGTTATTATCACTTAGATGGAATCCTCTTTAGAATTTATAATGGTGGACAAAAGGGAAGAGAAAATCAGCTTATGTTATAAAGACAAGAGAAGTAATTTCACTAAGGATAGCCTCAAAAGTCACTGCCTTATTATAACAGATAGGAAAAACAAAGAGAATGTTGGCTTCAATGCCATGTGGAACACCTCATCATTTCCCTAGATCTAGTGTCATTTTTAGAGATCCAACTGCTTCCCGTATTGACAACCTGTTTTTAATCACTGGCAATTGCTTTTCTCTACTTTCTTATTTTTATAATTGGAAATATAAACAGTTATTATAGTGAGGAAACAGGGTCTTGTTTTCATGGTTTTTATTCTTATTGATAAAGGAATTTAAAAACAGAGCCATAAATGTTACTAGTTGTCATAGTCTTCTCCAGGTGTTTCCAGATTCATGGCATCTTAATTGAGAAATATAAGTACATACATATTACAAAATAGTATAAATTCAAAGCAAAGCCATAGTACACAATTGAAGAAATACGCAATAAATAGTGACAGTGGGCCATGTGAATGAGGAACTCAGGGGCTCTGTTTATTGTTTGGGGCTTCCTTTTCTAGGGTGTAGAGGAACGAGGTATTTGGTTGCTTAGACAGGCCTTTTTAGATTGACAGATTTGTTTTCTACTGTACATGTCCCTATCAAAGAGGTTGAAGATTTTAATCACATGCATACCCAACAAAACAGAAGTGAATAGGTAGTTCTCAATAAAAGTTTACTCAGAGGACACAATTCGCCTTATTGCACATGCATCCCAAACTAGTTCAGAGAAAATCAGTCCCCTACCTTCTGTACTTAATTATGATCTCAAGTAACATTTCAATAGAAACTGTCCATAAAAGGGGAACTTTTTATTGTTGTCTTGATAGAAGAGATTCATTCCATTGTTGGGAGGTAAAGTATACATGGAAATCCTTGCAAATAATGGTCTTGGCTTGCCAGGTACACTGTCATAAGAGATGTGCATCTCCCAAACCAAGTAGAATCCCTATTTTCTAAGCCATTTTCTATAGTTGCCTTGGCAACCAATGCTCAATGTCTACCTTATTAAACACTGAATATATATTGAAGATGAATATAATGACAAAGGACACAAGTTCTCAAATCTAGTAGCTGCTTGAAGGAAGTTATGGAGAAGATGATGTGAGAAAAACATGCATGTATTTGGTTATAATCAGGAATGGAGGTCGGAGAGCTACTGAAGAAAAGCAGAGGGTCTTCAGAGAAGTATTAAGAGATTTCAGAGCATTGGAGGAAGCATGCTGAAGATAACATAGAAAAAAAA
>CAJQZJ010029275.1:0-10256 GCA_907164525.1 Lophiomys imhausi | reverse complement strand
TGATTCAATTTAAAAACAGGCTAATGATCTCTGTGAACATTTCCAAGAGTAAGAAACGTCAATAGCACAGATAGAATCTTATAGTTAAATTTTGAACTGTTTAGGAATCAAGAGGGTGTTATAGATCTAAGAAGATACTCTTAAAAGTGTGTTGCAAGATAGTATGAATGTTGAGTCACATATAGACCTTTAAACTCATGGAGTTGGGTAGATAGTAGAATGTTAAAGTCAGGGGCCAAATAGGTATAAACTGAACATTGGGAAGGTATACTGGGCCAATTTAATCTCATAAATGTGGCATAATTATATCTATTGTTTTGTATAATACTTACTGTTATAAGAGAAGGAACCAGCTGTTGGACTGAAAGGGGAAACCTCTGGAGGGAAGAGGGTGGAAGGGCGGGTTAGGAAGGGGGAATAGGGAGGGGTTTGTTACTGAGATGTAACTTGAAGAAAAAAAAAAATAAAGTATTTATAAAAAAAAAAAAATAATAAGGACCAGGTTACTGGTAATTTAACAATAATACTTCAAGGAAACAATGAACCATTTTCAGATTTTGTGGCACGCATGATGGAAGCAGCAGGCAGGATATTTGGAGATCCTGAGACGACAATGCCACTCGTAGAACAGCTGATCTTTGAACAATGTACTAAGGAATGTAGAAATGCAATAACACCATGGAAAGGAAAGGGATTGAATGCCTGGATGAAAGCTTGTAGAGAAATAGGGGGACCTTTGTCTAACTCAGGGCTTGCCGCGGCAGTTCTTGCTGCCCAGAGGGCCTCCAACATGAAATGTTACAAATGTGGAAAAGTAGGCCACATTCAAAAACAATGTAGATCCAGGAATTCAGCTGATAATGGTAAATATCCCAGGACTCCTGGCATGTGCCCTAGATGCAACAAAGGCAAACATTGGGCGAATGAGTGCAGATCAGTTAAGGATGATAAAGGACGCCCCCTTAATGATTCGTCAAAAAACGGGAAGCGGGGCCCGCGTCCCCAGGGCCCTCAAATGTATGGGGTACTAGATCGTCCAAACAACGCCCAACAACTACCACCCCTGAGGCAGTCTCAATGCCAAGAAGAGCCACAACAGGCTTGGCAGGACTGGACCTCCGTGCCACCACCAGAGCAGTATTAACGCCCACTATGGGGTGTCAGCCTATACCTTCTGATTTTTCTGGCCCATTGCCTAAAGATACCGTAGGACTTGTCCTGGGAAGAGCTTCAGCCTCTCTTAAAGGGTTAGTCATTCACCCAGGGGTGATAGATCAAGATTATGAGGGACAAATAAATATCATGTGTTCCTCGCCAAGAGGAATTAGTTCTATAGCCCCTGGTGATAAGATTGCTCAATTATTAATACTCCCCAGTCTGCATGCTTTATTCCCAGCTAAAGGGACAACGAGAGGCATGCAAGGGTTTGGTTCCTCTGGAGGAACTCATACCTATATATCCCTAGAATTAGATGATAGACCTATTCTAGACCATTACTTAAATTACAAGGCAAAACATTTAAGGGATTATTAGATACAGGGGCAGATACCACCATAATCTCGTCTCAATGGTGGCCAAAGTCCTGGCCCACAAATCAATCCTCACAGACTTTACAAGGATTGGGCTATGAATCCACACCTCTTATTAGTGCAAAAACCTTACAATGGGAAGACAATGAAGGTAGAAAAGGAACTGTGGTACCCTATGTCTTACCTCTCCCAGTAAATCTTTGGGGGAGAGATATACTAAAACAAATGAATGTCAAACTTACAAGTGATTATTCAATTCAAAGTCAAAACATGATGAGGGATATGGGTTGTGTTCCTGGAAAAGGATTAGGAAAAACCCTACAAGGAAGAACCAGCCCTATCCCAGTTATTAAAAAACGCGATAGGACTGGACTCGGTTTTTCTTAGGGGCCGCTGAGGAGGCTTTGCCTATACCTTGGTTATCAGAGGAACCTGTGTGGGTTCCTCAGTGGCCTCTTACCTCTGAGAAACTAGAAGCCACAAAAGGGCTTGTGGAGAAACAACTAAATTTAGATCATTTAGAATCATCCCAATCACCATGGAATACTCCCATATTTGTAATTAAAAAGAAGTCTGGAAAATGGAGACTGTTACATGACTTGAGAGCTATTAATAAACAAATGCAAATTATGGGCTCTATTCAGAGAGGATTACCATTGCTCTCAGCATTACCTAAACATTGGGAAGTCATAATTATAGACATAAAAGATTGTTTTTTCTCTATTCCTTTACATCCTCAGGATAGAATAAGGTTTGCATTTACCCTGCCTAGTGTCAATCATGAAGAACCTGATCTTCGTTATCAGTGGAAAGTTCTTCCTCAAGGAATGGCCAATAGTCCTACTATGTGCCAACTGTACATCTCAAAGGCTATTGAGCCTGTTAGAAAAAATTTTTCCAAAGTCAGGATATGTCATTATATGGATGACATCCTCCTCTGCACAAACAATAGAGAAATGTTACAGGAAGCCTTTTCTTCATTAACTGAAAACTTGCGGTCGAAAGGCCTTTATATTGCTCCTGAAAAGGTACAAGAAGGTAATGTAGGAAGGTTTCTAGGCTCAATTATTACACCTGACTATATTAAGCCTCAAAAGGTAACTATCAGGAGGGACACCTTAAAAACCCTAAATGACTTCCAGAAATTGTTAGGAGATATTAATTGGATTCGTTTATTTTTGAAAATTACTACCACAGAGTTACAACCCTTATTTAAGGTCTTAGAAGGAGACTCTGATATTACATCATTGAGAAAGTTAACTCCTGAGGCTTCTAAGGTGCTAGATAAAATAGAAATTGCAATACAATCTGCTCAATTAGACAGAGTTAATCAAGACTTGCCATTACACTTGTGTATCTTACCTTCTCCTATGCATCCTACTGCTGTACTATGGCAGGAAGGACCCTTATTGTGGATTCATCCTCATAGTTCCCCTGGTAAGACTTTAGGTTATTATCCAACTTTGGTTGCAGACTTGGCTCTTAAAGGAATACAGCTCTCAGTCACACATTTTGGAATTTATCCTGACACAGTAATCTGTCCATATACTATGTATCAGATCCAAGTATTGTGTGGGACACAAGACTCTTGGGCTATTTTGAAATGTTCTTTCCCAGGAAACATAGATAATCATTATCCTAAACATCCTTTGTTACAATTCACTCTTAATAATGCCTTTATTTTTCCTAAAATTACAAAAACACAACCTATCCATCAGGCACTGGATATTTATACTGATGGTTCTAAAACAGGCATTGGTTGTTATGTTGTTAATAATGTTCCTACTCAAATCAAATTTAATTATACCTCACCTCAATTAGTAGAATGTGCTATAGTAGCTATAGTATTACAAAGATTTCCTGAGCCTATAAACATTATTTCAGACTCACATTATGTTGTTGGAGCTGTAAGACAGCTTGAAGTAACTGATTTCATTCATCCCAAAAGCGCTGTTGCTGAGGTGTTTAAAGACATACAAAGACATATTAGAAATAGACATCATCCATTCTTTATTCAACATATGAGGGCACACTCATTGCTCCCTGGACCAATGTCTCATGCCAATTCTATTGCTGATAAAGCTACTAGAGAACTATTTTGGGTAAATTCACCCATAGAGGGAGCAACAGAGTTTCATAAATTATATCATGTTCCAGCCAATACCTTGAGATTAAAATTCCACCTGACCCGTGCAGAGGCACGTGATATTGTTTTAAAATGTACCTCTTGTGCTGAGTTCCGACCTCTTCCATCTATAGGTGTCAATCCTAGAGGTCTACAACCTCTTCATGTCTGGCAGATGGACGTTACTCATTATACTGTCTTTGGAAAACTTAAATATATCCATGTGTCCATCGATACATGTTCTGGTATTATCCATGACACTCCCCTAGCGGGGGAAAAGGTTTCACATGTTATTACTCACTGTCTTGAATCATGGGCTGCCTGGGGCAAACCCATTCAACTCAAGACTGACAATGGACCAGCTTATACCTCTAAACCTTTTCAACAATTTTGCCAAAGGCTTGGTGTTCGCCATGTCACCGGCCTGCCTTATAATCCTCAAGCACAAGGAATTGTGGAACGTGCCAATGGCACATTAAAGACTTATCTACAAAAACAAAAAGGGGGAGTAGGCCCTAATATGAGACCTAAGACATCTATCTCCCTAGCTCTATTCACTTTAAATTTTTTAAACTTGGATTCTGAAGGACGATCTGCTGCTGATAGACATGTGGCTCCAAGTCCTCATAAAGAATCTGTTACATGGAAAGATGTTTTATCTAACCAGTGGAAAGGCCCGGATCCGGTTTTAGTAAGATCCAGGGGAGCCATTTGTGTTTTTCCACAGGATCAAGAAAATCCTATCTGGGTCCCAGCGAGATTGACGCGACAAGTGCTGACTGCCGACGATGAATTGGTACCGTCTGGGACAAAGACTTCCACTGATGCTGTGGGGAACGATTCTCCTTCTGACCACGGTGATGGGGATGGCTAGATGGGGAATTATGACCACCTATCCACTCCCCATGCCTGTGATGCATGATGCACAAGTGTTTCCTCGTTTTTTCACCACCAATGATACCCTGGGGTTAGCGTTCCTGCCTATGGATAATCAAACAGCCTCAGTGCCACATAACATAACCCTGGCTACAGAGGGTTGTCTCTGTTTCACGGTGTCTACCAATTACTCCGAGGATAACTCTTGTATCCAGTTAAACAATCATTCCTATGCAAAATTAGATACTACAGTAAAGGAAAGGGGTAATAAATTAGTGGCTAATGCTACAATCTTGTTTGGCTGGTGGCCTCATACAAACAATTCTGATGAAAGTAGATCCAACCGACAGTCTCAACCTCAATATGCACCTTTTTGTAGTGGTAATAAGGTAGATAAGGCTTTTCTTCCCTGGACAGGATGTCAAAGCCGTAGAGCTCATCCACTCCCACAACGCCAGTTTACATTTTCACCTCTTGAGGGGTATGGTAACTTTACTACTATGGACCCTTTTAGATATGACATAGATCCTTTTGATATCTGGCTTTTATGTGGTTCTGGTGGGAGTTGCACTGATTTGACACCCATGTCTATGCTACTGGGAGGAGGTGTTATAAAAGGAAAAATTACGCAAAATATAACAGATGATACAATAAAAGAAGAGATTTATAAAGACACCACACAAATAGTTAAGGCCACTCCGGTCTGTGTTTGGCCTCCCTTTGTTTGGATTGTGAGTAATGGATCCACTACTCAAGATAGTTATTACACATTATGCTGGAATGCTACAAAGTTTCACACAGCTATTGTGGCTCGCATGCCCAGATTTGTCCCTGTTCCAGTTGAAACTCCCAATACGCTCACCCTGTTTAGACCAAAAAGAGATTTTGGAGTTACTGCAGCTATTGTAAGCATTATAGCCACTGCTGCTGTTGCTGCATCTCTTACAGCCTCATCCCTTGCTCTTTCTGGCCAAATACAAACTACTACTATGTTAAACAATTTATCAGCCTCCGTAAGTCAAGCTATTGATGTACAGGCCTCTGTTAATGCACAAATAAAAGGAGGATTAATGATTGTCAATCAACGTATTGACCTTGTCCAGGAACAATTGGACATATTATGGCAAATGGCTCAATTAGGATGTGAAATTAAACTTCCTGGACTTTGTGTTACCTCTGTCCATTATGAAAATTTTACACGAGCAGCTAACTTGTCTAAGACTTTATCTCAACAGTTGTGACAAAATTGGACTGCGGAATTTGATGAAGCCATGAGAAGACTACGAATAGCTATCATTCAAATTAACTCCACTCGTTTGGATCTGTCCCTAACAAAAGGATTGGCTTCCTGGCTTCAGTCGGCTTTCTCCTACTTTAAGGAATGGGTGGGAGTCGGGTTATTCGGCTGCCTTTTAGCGGGAGGAATGTTGATTACCCTCTGGTTGCTCTGCAAATTTAAAAAACAACACAATAGAGATAAAGTGCTAATCACTCAGGCTTTACTTGCCGTGGAACTTGGAACCTCTCCTAGAGCTTGGTTAAATATGCTAAAACAATGAGACACTGTCATCATATAATTGTCCTGAGGGCTCGTGTTCCCATTGCACCAGGCGTTCTGATGACAGTCCTGTGTGCCTCCCAGGGCTCGTGTTCCCATTGCACAGGAATTCAGGCACACAGGGTCTCTAGTCCATTTAACTACTTTGATCGCTCCACTGGTAGAACGGTGGGATTGATCGGTGATAAAGTGGATTGTTTTGCTATTTAATAAAGAAGGGGGAAATGTCAGGAGCCGCAATCGCCATTACAAGATGGCGCCGACTTCCTGCTTCCTGGTTCTTCACGGAGGTGCTGTGCCGGTGTGCGCATGTGCAAGGCGCGTTTCTTGGCATTGCGACCTCATGCTAATTAGGTGATTCCGTATGAGCCAATGAGGGTTCGACAAGCCTCCCTATGTGCTATATAGGCAGCCGCCTGCCGGAGCTCGGGGTCCCTCTCCACCGTGCTATCTAAAAGAGCTGTTCAATAAATGCTGTCAGAAGAATCCTGATTGTGTGGCGCTTTCCTTATCGGCGAGGCGGGCGCGACAACAGAGGGAAGAAGATCGTGGACACTCAAGGCCAGCCTGGTCTACACAATGAGCTGTATGTAGGTCAGCCAGGCCAGCCTGGTCTACACTGTGAGCTGTAGGTCTGCCAGGAAACACACAGTGAGAATCTCAAAGCAAAGCAAAATAAAACAAAAGCCATCTTGAAACCAAAGAAAATTGAAACACAATAACCCAAACCTTGTGGAACACAGCAGGGAATTCTAAGAGAGAAGCTTGTAGTGATAGATGCCTGCATAAAAGGAAGCAGAGAGATTTCAAACAAACGCAGTGTCGACAACATAGCTCAGCAACTTAGCTGAGCAAGAACAACTGAAACCCAAGATTATAGAATACAAGAAATACCAAAGATACAGAAATGAATGAAACAGAGACTGAAAACTCAATGCAAGAGTGCAAACTTGTACAACCACTATGGAAATCAGTCTGGTGATATCTTAGAAAACTTAGAATAGCTCTACCTCATGATCCTGGGTATACATCCAAATGATTCTTCACCACACCACAAGGTCATCACCTCAACTAGTTATATACCAGCTTTAGTTGTAATAGCTACACATTGGAAACAACCCAGATGTCTCTCAACTGACCAATGGATGAAAAAAAAAACCAAAACTGTGGTACCTCTACACAATAGAATACTACTCAGCCAACAGAAACAAGGAAATCATGCAAATTTACTGCCAAATGGCTAGAACTAGAAAAGCTCATCCTGAATGAGCTAACCCAGACTCAGAAGGATGCACATGGCATATAGTCACTTATAACTGGATTTTAGCCATACAGTACACGATAACTATCCTACAACCAACAGACTGAAGGAACAGAAACATAGACTTTTTTTTTTTTACCTGTTAGTGGGACACTTTGCCTTAGTGGAGCTGCCATGTAGGCCCCCAGTGCAAGTGGAAGCTCTTAGCCCTCATATGGCTGCTGAACTAAGTGGGGATGATATGTAGAGGCACCCCACACTGGAGGAGTAGGACAGGTGGGAGGGTGGGACTGGGAGGGGCAGAGGGAGGGGACTGTGATGGAGATGTAACTTGAAGTAATAAATAAGCATTTAAAAAGAGAGAGAGATCAATAAAATAAACAGTTGGTTCTTCTAAATGGTAAATAAAATCAACTAATGTTTAACTAGATAAACCAAGAAAAATAAAAAAATAAACAAATTAAATAGAAAATTGAATGAAATCAGAGACAAGAAGAGACATTGAAATAAATACCTTAGAAATACAAAGGGTCATTGGAGATTATTTTGAACTATGACAACAAATTGCAAACTCTAAGAAGAAACTAATAGACTTCTAGATTCATGTGATCTCCTAAAAGTGAGGAAAAAATCTAAACAGATCAATAACAACTAATGAGATCAAGTCAATGAATTCATTGTTGGATTTTACCAACTGTTTGAAGAACAATCAAAACTTGTTCCCTAAAACTGAAAGAGAACCTTTTCATGAGACCAAAATGATCCTATTATCAAAACCACAAAGACTTAGAGAGAGAGAGACAAAGACAGACAGACAGACACAGAGAATTATAGACCAGTATCCCTGATGAACAGAGATGTAAAAATTCTCAATGAAGAACTAGCAAATCAAATTCAATAGTGTATTCAAAGATCATTTATCATGATCAATTCAGTTTTATCACAGAGATGCAAAGATAATTCAATATATACAAATCAATAAGTGTATACATCACATCAACAGAATGAAAGACAAATAAAATGACCATCTCAACAGATGCAGAAAAGCAGTTAATACACTTCAGCATCTCCCCATAACATCGGACTAGAATAAACTGGGTATAAAAAGATGGTGTTTCAACATACTGAAGGTCACATGTGAGAACTCACGCCAAAGTCATGCTGAAGGAGGGTACCTGAGAGCACTTTCTGTAACACTGGAAACAGGACTACACTGTCCACTTTGCTGAGTGCTTTTCCCCAATAGACTATTAGAATTCTTAATAAAAGAAATTAGAAGGGAAGAAGTCAAACCATGCCTATTATAAATAACATATGATTTTAGACAGAAAAACATGAAGATTCCACCAGAAAGCTATTAGATCTAATGACTTTAGTATTGTAGTTGGATAGAAGTCGACACACACTAGCTTTTCTAAACACCAATAATAAATAAATCCTGAAAGCAGGCTGCATATATTGGCATACATTTGTATTCTCAGGTTCTCTTGGAGGCCAAGGCTGAATGGTCATGATTTCAAGGGAAGGTAGGACTGCTTATCAAGACTATCTGAGGAGGGAGGAGGAAAAGCAAAGGGAGGGAGGAAGAAATGAAACAGGAGGGAGGAAGGGAGGGGAAGAAGATGGAAAGGAAGGGGACGAATACAAATCATAAAAGCAATTGCATAAACAGTAGCACTCCTTCCTTCCCCTGGTGGGAGATGTGTGTGTGTGAAGAATCAGGAATAAGCTTAACAAGAGAATGGAAGACATGTACCTTGGAAGCATAAAACTTTGATGAGAGAAACTGAACACGGCAGGAAAAAGTGAAAAGATCACCCATGTTCTTGAATTGTAAAGTAAATACATAAGTAAAATAAATAAAAACAAACAAACAAACAACAACAAATCAGAGCATTGGTAAGATGCCCATCATACTGGGGCTGGAGAGATGGCTCAGGTGTTAAGAGCGTGCACTGCACTTGCAGAGGACGCCATATTGAATCCCAACACCCATGTGGCAGTTCACAGGCACTTTACAACTTCAACTCGGAGGGATCCAATTCCTCTGACTTCCACATGTGCACTCATATATACATAAGTAAAAATAATAAATCTAAAAAAATAGACTCCCATTCTACCCATAATAATCACATCAAAGTCAACTTTAAAACCTCAGATCACAGCAAGCACATTCAATCCCCATCAAAATAATGACATCATTTGTAGGACTAGGAAAATGATCTGACCCCATAGGAAGCCTCTAGGCACCCTGAATCTTGAGTACAAAGAACATAGCTGGAAACACCACAGGAACTGACTGACTTCATGACTTCCCTCAGAGCAATATGCACAGAGCAATATACCCAATACACATAAATAAATGTACCAGTGGGGTTAAGAGAGTGACCAGAGATAGAACCAGGGGATTCCAACGAAGCTCCAAAAAAGACAACAGGAAAAGTGTGAAATTTTGTAACATCTTGTTCTGTGTAAAAGTCAACTCAATGGGGCTGGCAGTGTTGCTTAGTGGTAGAGGGCTTGCCTGGCCTGCACTGGACCCTTGGGTTCAATCCCTAGCACTGAAAGAAGAAAAAAAAAATCAACTCAAAGAGTATCAAAATCTGACATTCTGAAACTACTAGAAAAAAAATGTAGGGGAACACTTCAAAACATTGGCACAGGCAATAAATTTTCTGGATAGGACTGCAAATGCGTAGACTATGTGGGGGAAAGCTGACAAATGGAATCACATCCACTTAAAAAGCCTCCATACAGCAAAGGAAACCAACAAAGGGGAGACAGTCTACAGATTGGAGAAAATGCCTGCCAGCTACTCACCTGACAGATTTAACTCCCAGAACACACAACAGACAACAGCTGATTCAATTTAAAAACAGGCTAATGATCTCTGTGAACATTTCCAAG
>CAJQZJ010029267.1:0-15612 GCA_907164525.1 Lophiomys imhausi | reverse complement strand
CTGGAGGGAAGAGGGTGGAAGGGCGGGATAGGAAGGGGGAATAGGGATGGGTTTGTTACTGGATGTAACTTGAAGAAAAAAAAATAAAGTATTTAATTAAAAAAAACACTCAAAAAGAAACATAAAGTCTTCACTTTTACTACATGTCCTAAAATCTTATTGTAATTAATTTCTTTACTTGTACTATGGGTCAGCAGCTAACAATCAACCTTAGGGGCCATATTTTCTTTCCCCTGTGTATCTAAACTAAATCATTTATTATAGACAATATCTATATATGTTAAAAAAATCTACCTAGCACAATTATCTAGAAAAAGTAATAGATAACAGCACTAGACAGGGCAGAAATTGGCACACGCAATTTCTTCTATACATTCTAATAGTTCTTTATTATCAGCAAACATAAGAATGTAATTTTCTTCTTCCTTGGACAGACCAGATAATTATCTTAGATAACCAAGAGGTAAGATAATATTAATTAACTAATAAAGATCATACATTTATAATCCTTTTGTTTTTGCTTTTGTCACATTCTACAGTTCAGTTCCCCTAACAGATAGATTATAAAAGAGCAATTGCTTCACTGCCTTGTCCTGTCTTCCTACTATTTATGCATTTTCAAGGTATTTTTCATCTACAAAGGCAGATCTGCAAATATCACAGACAAGCTAAGCAGACTACCGTGAATAAAGGAAAGTAAGAACAATGATGGAGGTCTGAAATTGAAAGGTGAAACCATCAGGCAGTAGTCACCTGGAGACAAAGATTGTTTATAACTACCAAATCACGTCTTAGGAGAGTAAGGAATAAATCTAACATTGAACAGGAAAAATAATCCTTAAATTTATAGGAAAGACATGACAATTTCCTATTTAAAGGAAATACAACTGTATGCACAGTTGTCTGTCTATAAATAGGTATGTGAGTGTGCACATATATGTGTTGGGACCTGAGTTTTCCAAATAAGTGGTGAAAAAGAAGAGAGTGACGCTGTATATGGGAGAAGTAATCTAAACAGATCTCATATAGCAAATATGATCTTAGGCCTTAGACCTAAAGGCAAAACTATTTTCAGTTCAGAGTAACCTTGAATCAAATATAAATAGTAGTTCAAAGAATACAAAATGGAATTCATGTCTCTGTTTAAAAGTACATTACGGAGATTTAACCCATGCCATTGTACATCCCAGGCGAGTTCTATCACTGAACTATATTTCCAACCCAGGAAATATATCATAAAATCTTGATATGCTGATGCAGTTGTATGTGTATGCAAAATATGCTAAGCCTGTATATAGATGAATTTTATCCAAACAAACTATACCTATGGGGTAATGTAAATCAGCTTGAACACAGGGAAAGCCAAGGTTTCTAGAATTCCAAATTTGAATTTATGAAAAATTTGAGTGGTATTTTAAATTTATTTTTTATTTCTTCAAGTTACATCTCAATCGCAATCCCCTCCCTACTCCCCCCGTCCAGTCCCACCCTTCCACCCTCTTCTCCCTCAACCCACCCATCCCCTTCCTTTTTTAAGTTTAAGGTATATCTTCCCCCTACAAAAGCTCCCCCTTTCAGTCCAACAAATGGCTCTTTCTCTTATAATAATAAATACAATACAAAACAACATAAATAATTAGGCCACAATTATGAGAGTTATATGGCTTAGCATATATTGCCAATGTCCAGTCCATATGTATTTGGCACCTGAGTTTAACATTCTACTATCTAACCATCTCCATGAGTTTAAAGTTCTATATCCAACTCAGTTTCCATCCTAACTTGCATCACAATTTTAAAAACATCTTCTTAGATCCAGAACACCCTCTTAATTCCTAAACAACTCAAAATTTAAGTATGAGACTCTAGCTATCTATTGTTCAACCACCTCAGAGACCTGAGAGGGATAAATATGTCTGATTATATAGGAAGTGCAGGGCCTGCAGCTTCCAAAACTAAGAAATGACATACCAATGGCTGCCTGGACAGTTCCCATTTTCTTTCCATACATTACAGCATCGATCTTCAGTCATTTGGCCCCGTTTCTCTGGCAGACATTGATTGTAGAGCAGGAATTATGAAAGACTTGCCTACCCTGTCTTGGCAGAGCTAGGCTGTCGACTTACCTGCTTCCAAGTTTTGTCCTTTTTGGACAGCATTCTGTCTACAATTGAAGCAAGGGGTTTTTCTTGCCAAGAGATAGGCTTGCCACTAATTCAACCATCTCCCACTGGAGAGTCTTCGATGCTCATCTTCTACTGGAGTAGAATAGGGGGTGCTGTCAGGAGCTGACATGTCTCAATATAAAAAAAAATCTTAAGTTAAGAAAACATCTTTGAATGCTATATTATGCAGATCTCTTGAGTTTTTTGAAGACCACCTATCTATCTCTTATATTTGGATAAGCAAATGTTGCTTGTCTCTTAGCAACTTGATTTCTGATTAGCTTAGAAAATAACTGTGATTAAATGGTATTTTTAAAAAGGAAAATTTCTATGCACTAATGTATTAAGTTGAATGGAAATTTAGTTTAAAATAACTGAAGTGTGATGATTTTACACTGACCTTGCTTTTCAAATGAGATTTTTAAAACATCCAGAAATATAATTTTTGTGTACTGTCTGCTGATTTCGGTAGGATCTTGTTATATAGCCCAAAGTCAGTCCTTCTGCCTTGGTCTCCCAAAGCTAGGGTTTCAGGCATGTGTTGCTATGCCTCGTCAATAATATTCTTGACTAATAATCCATTATGCTCTCAATGAGATTCTTATATATTTGAGCTGGCCAGCCCCCCTCAGCTAATTTTCTGTATGGCCTATGACATTATTGGCACATGTTAACAATACATTGGTACCCTTTGAAAACACCAGACAGTGGACAAAGATTTGACTCTGCTCTAGTGTTCCTTTTTGGATTTTAAACTGTTGTGTTTTAAGGCTTTGCCTTAGGTGCTAAATCACAATGAAACTGAGGAACTACTCCCCACTAAACTGTATCGCACATACCCAGTTATAAAGAAAAAATAATTCTTCTATGTAATTTGGTATCATCATTCATCATTATATGAAGAGAATATGTCATGCCCCTAAACTAATGGAAACCTAAATAAGCTTAAAAACATATACTCCTACAATTTTAATTCCTTTGTGAATTTTGTGGCAAAACTCTAGTAACCAGTTCAGTCCTTAGTTAGGATATAATTATTCTTCTTAGTGGAGTGTTGTCTGTTGCCAGTATAAACTAAGTTCAGTTGCCATTATAAATACCCATCCTAGAAAAATATACATGTTCCTATTCTGTCATAATTGGATTCATTAAATTGTGATAAATCACTTTTACTGCTTCTTACCTCTTTGTACCACTTAGACCAGTTAACACGTGACTTTCATTGTTCTTTATTCCTTTTCACATAATAAAACTAGTATATGGTAAGGGCTTGAGAACATGTTCATCTTGTTTCAGTGAAACCAGTTTGACATGATTAAAAAAAAAAAAAGAGCCAGATCTTGTCTTGCTCATCTCTTCATTTAACACGGAGCTTTATACTTAGTACATATTCAGTGTCTAGTTAACAATGGACATTTGACTGCTCTCCTGTAGTGATTCAAGAGAAATACCCCAGCCCCACTCTTTCTTTCTTGTATGACTGGGAAGCCTTGTAATGTTACAGCTCTATAACATTATTCATTCCACATGTTGGAATTTTAAACTATAATTTTTATTTTTCAAGTTTAAATTACCACTAATCATTAAACTCCTCAAAAATAATCAAGGACTTGTGGCACACATCTACAATTTCAGCACTCAGAAGACAAATGAGGATTGTGAGATCTAAGCCATCTTGGATATATCTACATAGCTAACATGATTTATAAACAAAGAAATACTCAGAACAATGGGGTATGTTTGGGGTATTTCTCCCTGGCTCCCAAGTCCCTCTTCTCAAACACTACTGACCTCAACTTAACAAGGAATGGTTGCTTACAATAAACCTCAACTCACCTGGAGAACATTATGAACATTTAATACAGGAAGGTTGGAGAGCATAGACCAAGATTTCTAGTGAATTTCTAGATGATAAGCTTGACTTTTCCTAATATGAGTTAAAGAGCATTGGTAATTTTTGTAAATCATAAAAACATATCCTCTCTATACTCTGGCTATAAATGTATCATAGATAGAAAACATTTTGGAAGAGGTGTTGCTAAAGATTTAGCAGTCCTTGAGACATCTGATTTAATTCACTAATTCAACATTTTAGACTTACTCTCATGTCCATGCTAAGATATGGAGCAATATAAGCATTAGAGAACTGGGATACCCCTGTAATATATAGCAATAAATCCAAAACTAGTTTTTAGTGAAACCAGCTGGACATTCACTTTTCAAGTGAGCTGGAGTTTGCCCTGATTAGTTACTGTTCATATTTTAGCAGTGGCTATAGATAAATAATTATTTTACTAAACAAATTCAAACAGAGCAACTATTTGTATGGAGAATTAATGATGATATACACATGTCATCTGTTAGCTAACAGGTGCTCCAAGGCTTTAAGAAATCATAACCCTAAATTGAAAATTTTGAAAATGAGTGTCCACTATGCACACCTCAGTAATCGGTACTGAGAGGAAGGAAGGATATATACAAATAGAAGCTATGATAAATGAAAATAAATAGTATTTTCACTATGGTATAAAAAAGAATCTATGTCCCTTCCTCTATCCTGTTTCTCTTTCAGAAAATGGAAAGTCTACTATGAGGATACATAGCTGAAAAATAGACAAAAGTAAAGGTGTTTTTATTTGCTTTTTTTTATTTGTTTAGTTTACATTCCAATCGCCATTCCTCTCCCTCCTCCTAGTCCCAACCTCCCACCTACTGCCCCATATCCCTCCTCCAACCTGGTACCAACCCACTCTGGGATATCAAATCACATCAGGACTAAGTGCCTCCCCTTCCACTGAGGCAAGACAAGGCAGCTCTGCTAGGAAAATAGGAACTAGAGGGAGGCAACCTTGTCCAAGTCAGAGATAGTCCCTGTTCCAATTGTTAGGGGATACACTTGAGTACGAAGCAGCCCATCTGCTTCATGTGTGTAGTGTGCTAGGACTGGTCCATTCATGTTCTTTGGTTTTTGGTTCAGTCTCTATGAGCCCCCTTGTGACCACTTAATTGGGTATGGGGGTCTCCTTGTGGTGTCCTTGATCTCTCCAGCTCCCTCAAACCTTCCCTTGACTCTTCCTCAAGACTCCCTGATTTTTGCCTAATGTTTGGCTGTGCATCTCTGCATCTGTTTCCATTTTCTGCTGGATAAAACTTGCGGAGGGCAGTAATGTTGGGTTCCTGTCTAGATCCCTCTCTTCATCCACTTCCAATGTCCACTTTATTTCCCCTACTTAGAGGGATTCAAAGATAATCCCTTATGCCTTCCTTGTCACATAGCTTCCTTGGGTCTGTGGATTGTAGCATGGTTGTCCTGTACTTAATGGCTAATATCTGCTTATGAGTGAGTAAATACCATGGGTGTCTTTTGTTTGGTTTTTTAACTATACAAACAGAGAAGGTTTCACTTGAGATGTTGTTCAAATAACTCATACACTATGGTTTTGTTTTAGATGGAGGCTAGAAACCCCATGGGTTTAAAAAAAATTTGTTAGCTAGTAGGCCAAGATCTCAAGGTATATTTGGGCAGGGAAGCAAGGAGAAGGTGAGCAAGAGGGGAAGACAGAGTGAAGATGCTAACTTTTATGGGTCTGTATGGCCAGTCAAATAAATGAACTGCAATAAGCATATTCTCAGTATACATAGAGCTATTCTAATACCATACAAACACATTGTAGTTATTGTTTGATGTTTTTGATACAGGATCTCACTATATAGCTCTGGCTGACCCAGAACTAATTATGTTGCTGGGTTCTCCTAAAACTTGTAGAGATCTGCCTGTCTCTGTCTCCCAAATGCTGGGACTAAAGGTGTGTACCATCACACCCAGCCCATTTGTGTTATAATTCAAGAGTACAAGTGGATAATGTACATGGTGATTTTTTTGGCAACTGATATTCCTCCAAGTGAGTCACTTAAAAAATAAACATAAAATCTCAAAGGAAAAAAGCTATAAGCCACAACTCTAGAACACTAATTATAACCTTTTCTCTTTAAACATTTTCAATTATCAGCACCCAAGAACAGTATAATAGAAGAGGAGGTACAAAGCTCATTTCCTTATGCAACTAAGTCTTTCCACAGTAGAAGAAGATTCTTTACTGGCAGTGATTTAGTTACCCACCTAATGCTCACTTAACGTGTTTCAGAAAAACCACTATAAGAATTTTCAAATAGAAACAATTAGCATCTACAGTAATTAGTATCCTTTTTTTTTCCAAAAGCAAGAGGATCTACTTTGGCAGAAACTACTGTTTCTCCTCCCAGCCATCCTCAGCCACTCTAGCTGCTACAGGAGCTGGTTAAAGAGAACAGGCTTAAAGAATGAAACCATCTTCAAGTTAATTTACAACTACCTTCCCTCTATAAAAACCTTTTTCTAGGCAGATAGAGCCAATAATAAACATATTCATCATTGCACATGACTTAGTCAAACCCTTTTCAGCTCATATAAAGGATATATTCATGTCCCTTTTCAGCCCATCTAAATTCTGCTTGAATTATCAGGCCTATATATAATTTTATTCTCATCACAAAACTTTTTCAAGATCATTGTACCATATGTATATCTGGCCTGCAGACTATAGTAAGTGTTTGGTACTACTCATTTCTCCTTTTTTTTATACATTATCTATAAATCCTGGCATGTGAAGATGACAAAAGAATCTGAATGTGTTGATCTTGGAGGAGAAATATTTCAAGGGTATATGAACTAAAATATTTCTAATATAAACGAAGCTTTGTGATGTAGGTGAAAAACTAACAATTCACTTTTGTTGCAGCATGTGGTAGAATTAGAAATTAACTACATTTTAAGCTACATAAGCAAGTAATATTTATCATATATTTGCTCTATGTTTTATTTACTATATTGGCTATGCCCACATTTTGTCTCATTTAGCTATAGGGGATGGTCTAACAACATTTCTGGTTATTAGTGGATTTGTGTGTCTTCAGAAACTAATCAGCTCTTTAAATTTTCTTTTGGTTTGTTATTTTAAATGAATATATTTGGGGTGGTTTCTTATGCAACAAAGGCTAAATGAAACAGAAATTTGTATCTAAAAGTACAGTGCTGCTATAATAAAATTTTGAACTGAGTCAAACTGATTTTTAGAATCAGGCAAGAGGGAGAGGCTGGAAAAGTGGCA
Organism: Lophiomys imhausi; assembly: GCA_907164525.1. Lineage (NCBI taxonomy): Eukaryota > Metazoa > Chordata > Mammalia > Rodentia > Muridae > Lophiomys > Lophiomys imhausi. The sequence continues at coordinate 8,300 of CAJQZJ010029267.1, read as the reverse complement.
AGGAAGATGCTATTACTATCTGTATCCAGATGAGCTCTTGCAAACACAGATCCTTAGAAACAAGTCTTCTGATCCACAGTCCTTTGCCTAAACCTGCAAAATACAAGACCCACACACATACCTAATATACAATGGTGTGATGCCAGCAGGTACTTTAATTTAAAAATAAAGTGATTAGGAGACACATAGAAGCTATTGATCCATAGCAATTTCTTTCTTTTCTTTTTATTTTTAAGATTTATTATGTATACAGTGTTCTGTCTGCAGAAGAGGGAACCAGATTTCATTGTGGATGGTTGTCAGCCACCATGTGGGTGCTAGGAATTGAACTCGGGACCTCTCGGAGAGCAGTCAGTGTTCTTAACCTCTGAGCCATCTCTCCAGCCTGATCCATAGCAATTTCTAATCAACTCTTCTAATCAGAAATTGGAAGCAAGGAATCTATGCTGGGTGAGGGAAATGACAATAGAAAATGCTAAATGTATCATTTCAATATTGGTAAAATATGTTTATAAAGCAATGAAACAGAATTGTCTTTAGAAAACAAATCTGAGTTTTTGCACACACGTGTTCTACTTTAAAGAAGTTAATTTAGAAAAGACCAAGTGACATAGCTTCTACCCATAAAGTTCTAAACAACATACTGCAAGCTCTGAAGAAAATATGACTAGAGCATTCCAAAAACACTTTTAAGTAATGCCAATTTTGTGAGACTAATATATATATTTTCTAAAGTGACCAATTTATAAGGCAAAATTCATTTAATATGTAAATGCTGATTTATAAAGGCAAATATTTGTTACTTGAAAATCACAACCCATAGGCCTTGTCTCACTCAATACAACTGCTTTTGGAGAAATACAATTTTAAGGTAGCAGTATGCACACCTTGTATCACCCTCTTCTGGCCTCCACAGGCATGTGCGCGCGCGCACACACACACACACACACACACACACACACACACACACAAATAAAATATTATTTCAAAAAATTCAAATATATTCAAGGGTACACATTATTTACAGTAACAATATATAATAAGAATAATATTAATATAATATAATATAAAATTTTCAGTACATACTACATGTCAGATGTTTGGTGAGATATCAATTTGCTTTACTCATCTCCTCAAATGGCTCTTTAGTCAACTAAAATAGTCAGACAATTAAGTTACAGGCTTGACTTTCCCCTGCTCCTTTCAACTGAATTCATTCTAAAGAAGAGTTATTTGTCTTATAATCACTCATACATACATAGCTCATGTCTGGCCTGGACTGTTTGCTTACTAATTTTTCTTCCATAGACAAAACATTATAGCCTACTAAATAATATTTGAGGATTGTAATTATTTTCATATTTCTAATTTTTCTCTTGTGGTTAAAAAGTGGTCTTATTTGTTTAAAAATGATAATATCAGGCTGGTGGGATAGTTTAGTAGTAAGAACATTTTTCACCAAGTCTGAATGACATGGGTTTATTCCTCAAGAAATGCATAGTGGAAGGAGAGAACTGACTCCTGTGGGTTGTCTTCTGACTTCTACTCACCTGCTATGTGTGCTGCATCCCAAAAAAATAATTCATATGTAATAAAAACAGTATCTTTATTAAAACTACTAGCTGGATTTGTTCTATGATAAACAAATCAAATTCAAGCTAGCTGACAAAAGAGCCACATGCCACATGCTTTTTACTGGATCCATGTTGACCTCAAATTACCATGGATGTGAAAAATGAATTTTGTTCATTGTTTATGGTTATTGTAACAAATTTGTACAAACATGGTGGCAATTTATTCATCACAATACAAAAAGTCAGAAGTCTAAAGCCAAGGTAGCATCAGGGCTGCACTCTTTGTAGACCTAAGGAGATTCTTCCTTTCATATCACACACACACACACACACACACACACACACACACACACACACACACACATTTAGGGCCCAGAAATATAATACATAATGATCTCTTCATTTTGATATTGTTTCATTACACCTGGACTTTTCTTTCAAATAAGATAGACTTCAGAGTTATCCATGAACCAGAAAAAAAAGGCTTTATCAAACATTCAACGTGTTGGGGCTTTGATCTTAGAATTCCCAGTATCCACAACTGTCACAATGGTATTCTATTGTTTATAAGAACCCAGCCTATGATAAAGTTTTATAATAACCCAACCTAATATAGTAAATAAATTTTGTCTGTCTAGGCATGTCTGCTCATAATAATGGTAAACTTTAAAACAGTAAAGTATATTTAAAACACCAAATTTAATCTCATAAATTATAAACTTGAAATAAAATGTTATTATTAGAGTGAAAGATGCTATATATAAGTATTGAAATTAGGAAGAATCTGGAGCATCTTTGCTCTAAATATTTCTTTATAATAAGTGACACTTTCATCATCTTAGACTGAATATGGTGGGGTCTTCAACTCACCTTGGTAATGATGACTCAGAAGAAAATATTCACGCTTCCATTCCACAATTCTAATAAATATAGGGGTTCATGCATTTCTTTAGCGTACTCAGCAAACATAGTATTCCAAATGCTGTAGAACAACAATCTCAAAACTGTGGCCCATATAATTAAGACTTTTCAAGAGCTATGAACAGAATGACAGTTTTAAAGGAGTCTAGTTTCTATATGAACACATTCTTAAATCTTAAGTGCCTGAAAAGTAAAAGGGAAACAGAAATTTGCATAAATAAGGATGCAATCACTTGCATTAAGCCTTCCTTTTTTTGGTCTATCCCCAATTTGTCACATTAATATTAACATCACAATATAAAACACAAATAACTGTAAAAGTTCCACAGTCTAAAATTTCAAACATGCTAAAAAGTCCAGTCCCTTTAGAATATCCAAGTGTCTTTTAAAATCTAAAATCTTTTAATTGTGATATCTTGTAAAAATGAATAGGAAATTACATAAATGTCTTACTCCAAGAGGGAAAAACCAGGGCACATTTAGTAATCAAATTAAAGCAAACCAAACTTCAACAGTGTACAAAGTTCAGTGCTTGGCATCTGGGACCCAATCACAATCCTCTGAACTCTGAAGGCCCTGGGCGGCTCCATTTCTCTGGCTTTCCTATCCACAAAACACAAATTCTTGTCCCGTTGACTGAGACCAATTCCACTCCACAGCAACTGCTGTCCTTAGTGGTTTTCCTAGTCATGTCATCTCCAGTATGCTGGGGTCTCTACTGGAACTGGGTAGCACCTTCACCACTAGACTTTCTAGCCTCCCAAAAAGAGCTAAGGCTCATGACCCCTCTATGCCTTCAAAACTAGCACCCCATGGGACACTCTGTACACATTACCAAGTTTTTCTGCCATCATAATTTACAGCCTTTCTCCCCTCTGGAACACAGCTTCTTTTTTTTTTTTCGTGGGTACAGTGAACTTTATTGATGGTGTTCAAGAGTAGGGCTCCCTAGGCCCTGCCCCATTATTCTGGGGGTCTGGGATGGAAACTGTGAGGGGCCATGCTCAGTGTCAGGGGGGCTGAGTTGGGACAGGGAATCCTCAGCAGCGAGGGCCTCTCCCTTGCTGGGGTGGATGGTCCAGGGCTTCTTACTCCTTGGAGGCCATGTAGGCCATGAGGTCCACCACCCTGTTGCTGTAGCCGAATTCATTGTCATACCAGGAAATGAGCTTCACAAAGTTGTCATTGAGAGCAATGCCAGCGCCAGCATCAAAGGTGGATGAATGAGGGTCACCGTTAAAGTCGCAGGAGACAACCTGGTCCTCGGTGTAGCCCAGGATGCCCTTTAGTGGGCCCTCTGATGCCTGCTTCACCACCTTCTTGATGTCATCATATTTGGCGGCTTTCTCCAGGCGGCATGTCAGATCCACGACGGACACATTGGGGGTGGGAACACGGAAGGCCATGCCAGTGAGCTTCCCATTCAGCTCCGGGATGACCTTGCCCACAGCTTTGGCAGCACCAGTGGATGCTGGGATGATGTTCTGGTTGGCCCCACGGCCATCACGCCACAGCTTCCCAGAGGGGCCATCCACTGTCTTCTGGGTGGCAGTAATGGCATGGACTGTGGTCATGAGTCCTTCCACAATGCCAAAGTTGTCATGGATGACCTTGGCCAGGGGGGCTAAGCAGTTGGTGGTGCAGGAAGCATTGCTGACAATCTTGAGTGAGTTGTCGTACTTCTCGTGGTTCACACCCATCACAAACATGGGGGCATTAGCGGAAGGGGCGGAGATGATGACCCTCTTGGCCCCACCCTTCAAGTGGGCCCCAGCCTTCTCCATTGTGGTGAAGACCCCAGTGAACTCCACAACATACTCAGCCCCAGCATCGGCCCATTTGATGTTGCTGGGATCTCGCTCCTGGAAGACCGTGATGGCCTTTCCGTTGATGACAAGTTTCCCACTCTCAGCCTTCACTGTGCCGTTGAACTTGCCATGGGTGGAGTCATACTGGAACATGTAGACCATGTAGTTGAGGTCAATGAAGGGGTCATTGATGGCAACAATTTCCACTTTTCCAGAGGAGATGATAGCTCTGGTAACCAGGCGCCCAATACGGCCAAATCCGTTCACTCCGACCTTCACCATCGTGTCTAAGGGACGAGGCTGGCACTGTACGAGAAGATGCGGCGACCTCTAGAACAGGGAGGAGCAGAGAGCCGGAACACAGCTTCTTTGTGATGAACCGAGTAAATACTCCCAGAAGATTTCACCTCAATGATCCTGGTCTGTTCTTAATAGCAGCTGATTTCTAAACCCCAGGGAACCAGCAATTGTCCCAGTAAAGCAAAAGTTTCACTTCAATGATGTTGCTCTTTTGGAAATCACAGTTTATTCTTCAGCTTCAGCCGAGCAGATACCATAGATTCTTATTTCAAATGTATCACATGACCCTGATAGAGTCTTAGCCGCCCTCTGAAACTTCACAAGCCAGGTCCCCATTGTCTGCATTGCTCTCAACACTTGTATCTTCCAAGCCCCCACAAAATAGCCCATTATGCTTTGAACAGTCAAAGGTTTTTCCACCCTAAAGTTCCAAACTCCTGGCCACAACCCTTTCCAAAACCGCATGGCTATGTGTCACAGCAATACCTCATGATCCTGGCACCGATTTCTGCTTTAGTTTGCCTTCTAATGCTGTGATAAAAGTCTGACCCAAAAAATGGGTACAAAGGGGATTATTTCATCTGAGAGTTTATAGCCCGTCACTGAGGGAAGTAAGACAGGAACTCAAAGGAGGAACCTGGAGACAGAAACTGAAATAGAGGCCATAAAGGAATGCTGCTTACTGGCTTGCTTTCTGTGGCTAACTCAGTCTCCTTTCTTAGGACCATCTGCACAGGAGTGGTACTGCCCACTTCTAGTGGGCTGGGCTTTTTTTTACATCAATCATTGATCAAGAAAATGCCCTATAGACTTGTCTACATGCTATTTAATGTAAGCATTTTCTCAACTGAGGTTCCTCTTCCCAGATAACTCTCTAGTTTGTGTAAGTTGACAAAAAAGAGATAATTATCAAGAAAAGCTTCTTGGATACATAGTTTATCTTTTCTTTATAAGTTAATTATGCAATATTCAAAATTTCAAAATTTAGTGTATTAAGGTTTATTTAGTGGCATGTACATTTTCAAGATAAAAACATCTTTGTCCTCTCAAGGTAAACACTTGGTTAACTAAGATAAGAATGGGAAAGGTGTGACTAGGTAGAGATAGAAGGTAGGTAGTCCATAATTTGGAGAGGATAGAATGAGTGCAGTCAGCAGGCAGAAAATGGAAAAGAAATGATCAATAAAGAGCATATCATTCAAAAAGACATATAGGCATTTAGAAATGCTTTTAAAACTGATCACAACTGGAGATCCAAGATGGTGGCGTCACATTTTGAATGCGGGGAAAACAGCTATAAAGCCACAGGGTTATAAGATGCTGAGCAACAATTTGAGTGATTTGAACATGCTGGGTTACACGCAGCTACCCAGGGATTATTAAAAGTCCCTGGGCAGTACTCTCCTCCCTTCTCTCGGACTCTCAGCAACAATTTGAGTGATTCAAACATGCTGGGTCTCACCCAGCTACCCAGGGATTATTAAAAGTCCCTGGGCAGGACTTTCCTCCCTTCCCTCGGACTCTCGGCAAAACAGACTGGCAGAAGCCTCTGAATCCGGGAATCGAGAATCGTTACCAGGAGAGCCTCAGGGTAAGAGTTACTCAATTACCCGGCAGGCAGACCCAAACTCCAGACAGGGTTACTCACAAGCCTCCTGGGCCCCCAGAATCCACGCAGGCATCCTGGCTATTTGACGAAGGGTCCTGGACCCAGGGGAGCAGAATATACTCTTAGTGAAACCACAGCACAGCGGCAGGGTCTGGTCCTCAGCACGACAGCCCAACGGGTCCAGATCGGGACTGCCCGGACAGGTTCACAGTTGCATTTTGGAAAGCTCAAGCAAATTTGTGCTTCCCCCAGAGGGGTGTTGCACATACATACAGGCCCGCTCCATTGGATTTACAGACACAGGGAAAAAACACTGCAGCTTGTCTGAGCAGCGGGATATGCTCCTGGCAGAGCTGCAGCATGCGGAACTTGGAAAACAGTGGCCCCAAATTGCGGGTCTCCAAAGCCAGCTCCATACAGACATAGGTGGAGCTGAGAGAGTGCCAGAAAGGCAGGCGGCCTGGTTGGAAGGCAGCAGATCTGTTCTCCACAGGGTCCAAGCCCTGGGCAAGACTCCTTTGCGAGTTCTGGTCCATCCGGTGGGAAACCAGAGCTTAAGCATATTTAGTCCTACCTCTGGATCAGTGAAGTTTTGGCCTGGGGGACACTGCTGAGGGACTGACCTTAAGGGCATGGAGTCAGGTCCTTTCAAGACTCCAGCGAGCGGCCTCAGCCCCCAAACTTGGGACCTCCAGAACTCATAGAATCTGTGCCTGGGCACACAGGACCACACCAGCAGAGCAGCTGCAGCCTGAATACTCAGTGTGCAACATAGAGAGCTTTGACTTGTGAGCAGTGAAACAACCCTGGGCCATTCGTCCTTGCCTGGGAGTGGGATGCACCATCTTACAGTGCTCCTGGCTATTAGATGCACGTTGACCCTGAGAACAGCTGGAGAGGACCGACATGTAAGCTGCAGGGGAGCTACAACCCCACCCAAGAGTCTGTGTTCTACCAACCTGCACTATCATCTGTAGGAAGACCAGTTGGATCCCAGGAACACATCCTACCACATCCCCTCACCTGAGTTCCCAACTGAAACAAAATGGGAAGGGGTGAGCTTTGGGAGACACACTGAGAACCTTCACACAAGGCCCCATCCAGCCAGTGGAAAGCGGCAGATCACCAAGCGATATGACTGCTACACCAAAGCGCCCCCATTGGAACCAAACCCAGAAGGCACCAGGAACAAACAACTAAGAACAACCAAATGGCTAAAGGTCAGAGAAAAAAACAGAAACAACAGAAGTCAGGGAGATATGACTCCAACAAACCATGCTAGTACAGCAATCCCTGACTACCTCACCACAGCTGAAACACATGAAAACGATGACAACTCTACATTATGGAAACTGATAGAATCCTTTCAAGAAGAATTTAAATCTATGAAGGAATTCAAAGAATCCACAATTTCACAAGTGAAAACAATGGATAATACCATTAGAGAGCTCCAAAGTGGCTCAACTTGAACAGGAAAAAGTCAGGGCAATGAAAGATTTCCAGGCAAAGACAAGCAAATTGGAGGAGGAAATGTACAAAACGAATAAAATAATTCAATACATGAAAATGGAAATGGAAACAAGAAAGAAAACACAGACAGAGTTAAGAGTGGAAGTGGAGAATCAAGGGAAGAAAACAGGAACTACAGACATGAATATCAAAAATAGGATACAAGAGATGGAAGACAGGATCTCGGGCATGGAAGATTCGATGGAAGAAATCAGTACAACATCCAAAGAAAATGAGAAAGCCAAAAAAGCTCTCACCCATAACACCCAAGAAATCAAGGACTCAATGAAAAGATGGAACCTAAGAATTATAGGCATAGAGGAAAGAGAAGACTCCCGACTCCAAGGTCCAGGTAATATCTTCAACAAAATCATAGAAGAAAACTTCCCAAACCTAAAGAAAGAGATGCCAATAAAAATCTAAGAGGCTTACAGAACACCGAACAGATTAGATGAGAAAAGAAACTCCTCTCGCCACATAATAATTGAAACTCCAAATGTACAGAACAAAGAAAGAATATTAAAAGCTGTAAGAGAAAAAGGTCAAGTCACATATAATGGCAGACCCATCAGAATTACA
>CAJQZJ010029264.1:0-12871 GCA_907164525.1 Lophiomys imhausi | reverse complement strand
TGCACATAGTCTTAATTAATTCTCTTGATTATCTTTTGTTAGGCTCAACCAGAAACATTGCCTCATTAAATCTCAAGGAAAGTATGCATAACAAGGTAAAATGGACTTTATATTGATTTTAAATGTTCTTAGGGGAACTTGTTTTGGCATTTTCCCCTCTGCCGGTCATCTGAAGAGTGATTGAAAATTTCAGATTCATGAAATCATTTTCCAGTATATTTGCAATGTAATAACATTCCATATTGTGTGCTTCTTGTTCTGTGAAATGAATCAGAACACTATAGCCATTTTATCTCTTTTGGGAAGATGAAGAAGAAGGTCCTCTCAGTCAGTTATATTAGTATGCATCTTACACAGGAAAAAAGTCTTTTTAGGGAACCTAGCTGTAAATTCCAAACTAACTACTCAAAGAAAAACCTATCGCTCTTTTCCCTGTCTCCCAGCGTCTGTATTGGTTTATTGGTTTCTTTTTTTTTTTAATGTCTGCTTTATAACTTTACACATGAAGTTAGCTCCTACATCATAGTCTTCAATTCATGGCATTTCCATTAGCAACAACAACTGCTAAAGAATCTGCTATGTAGCATACACTGTGCTATTGAAGAATAAATTGTCTTGATTAAGAAACTATCGAGTGTTAGTTGTGGTATCGATACCCTCTACTATATAGATAAAATCTTACTATAAGTGAATAGATGCCATATGCGTCATTCTGAGTCTGGGTTAGCTCACTCAGGGTGAGCTTTTCTAGTTCCCTCTGTTTGGCTGCAAATTGCAAAATTTCATTGTTATTGATAGCTGAATAATATTCCATTGTGTAGATGTACCACAGTTTTTTAACCCATTCTTCGGTCGAGGGACATCTGGGTTGTTTCTAGTTTCTAGCTATTACAAATAAGGCTGCTATAAACATAGATGAGGAAACTTCCTTATGATTCCGTGAAGAGGCATTTGGGGGTATACCCAGAAGTGGTTTGGCTGGGTCCTGAGGCAAAGCTATTCCAAGTTTTCTAAAATATCGCCAGACTGACCTCCATAGTGGTTGCACAAGCCTGCAGGCCCACCAGCAATGGAGGAAGGTTCCTCTTTCTCCACACCCTCGCCAGCATGTGCTGTCATTTGAGCTTTTGATCTTAGCCATTCTGACAGGTGTGAGATGGAATATCAGAGTCGTCTTGAGTTGCATTTCTCTGATGATTAAGGATGCTGAGCATTACTTCAAGTGTCTCTCAGCCATTAGGGATTCCTCAATATGGCATTCAAAGATGTTTTCGTAACTTTAGATTTTTTTATATCAAGACATATCAACTCCTGACAGCACCCCCTATTCTACCCCAAGTAGAAGATGAACATCGAAGAATCTACAGTGGGAGATGATTGAATTAGTCACAAGCCTATCTCTTGGTAGGAAAAGCCCCTTGCTCCAACTGTAGACAGAATGCTGTCCAAAAAGGACAAAATCTGGAAGCAGGTAAGTCAACAGCCTAGCTCTGCCAAGACAGGGTAGGTAAGTCCTTCATAACCCCTCCTCTACAATCAATGTCTGTCAGAAACGGGGCCAAACGACTGAAGATCGATGCTGTAATATATGGAGAGAAAATGGGAACTGTCCAGGCAGCCACTGGTATGTCATTTCTTAGTTTTGGAAGCTGCAGGCCCTGTACTTCCTATAAAATCAGATATATTTATCCCTCTCAGATCTCTGAGGTGGTTGAAGAACAGATAGCTAGAGTCTCATAATTAATTTTGAGTTGTTTAGTAGTCAAGAGAGTGTTATAGATCTAAGAAGATACTTTTAAAATTTTGTTGCTAGTTAGTATGAATGTTGAGTTAGATATAGAACTTTAAACTCATGGAGATGGTTAGATAGTAGAATGTTAAAGTCAGGTGCCAAATACATATGGACTGGACATTGGGAATGTACGCTAAGCCATATAACCCTCATAACTGTGCCCTAATTACCTCTGTTGTTTTGTGTTGTATTTATTATTATAAGAGAAAGAGCCATTTGTTGGACTGAAAGGGGGAGCTGTTGGGGGAAATAAGATATACCTTAAACTTAAAAAAAAGGGAAGAGGACGGGAGGTTGAGGGTGGGAGGGTGGGACTGGAGGGGAGAATAGGGAGGGGACTGCGATTGAGATGTAACTTGAAGAAATAAAAAATAAAGGAAAAAAGAGAAACTATCGAGGTATATTTATGATACTCACAGAAGAAATGTTTAGGGATATTAAGTTATATGCCATATTTTTGCTACTGGTATATGTTCATTTTACTTAATACTGGGTTCCATAAGGATGTTTTTTGTTTATTGACATAATCCACTTTGACTACCCACCCCATACCATCTACCCTTTATTTTTTCTTTCTTTTCTCTCCTATTATTTGCTCTTTTTTCCTAGACAGTTTTGCTTCTACTAGAGGGTCATATGCACATACATAATTTTATGTATTTATATAAAAAATTAAGATCAACAGAAAAATGTGACTATTTCCTGAGTCTGACTTAATTCGTTTAATATGATGCTCTGTAATAGCACACATTTTTCTATTTGCTACATACATACTTTTATTCTTCATTATGGCTGAATAGTATTTTATTATATGTATGTGTGTATACATACCACAATTTTCTTTATTATTCTTATGTTGATTCCATATATGGAACTCAATTGTCTCAACCATCAAGTATTAGATAGTGCATAGTTAAGACAATTTATCCATGCAGCATATGCCCACTGACACTGCAGTAAGAACCACCCAACATCTTCTAATAGCAAATGTTTGTTTCTCAGCCGTAAGGCATTTGCATGGCCCAAAGTGAGCTACAGTAATGATTATACAAAGCTAATAGTGCTTTATGTGTTAGATTTTTGCATCTATTCCAGTTTCTAACATACTTTAGATTCATTTTATTTTTTAAGTATTTCTTTTACTTTTTGAGATTATAATATAATATACATAATTTTACTCTTTCCTGTCCTCCTTCCAAGCTCTTCCATATATTCCTTCTTGTTCTCTTTCAAACATGTAGTCTCTTTTTCTCTGAATTGCTGTTGCATGCATATATGTATATACATATATTCATAAATGTAACATGGTCAATATGTATAATGTTACTTGTATGTATGTTTTCTGATCATTTGGTATTGGATGACTACTTGTTGTCCTCATCCACATTGACAATTGATTGCATATTCTAGTGAGGATATGAGGAAAAGAGAATTCTCATCCACTGTTGTTGGAATTGGAAAATGTTGCTGCCACCATGGAAATCAGTTTAGATAATTCTCAAAAGTTAAAATTAAATCTACCCTACAACCCAGATATATTGCTCCACAGATCTGATGTTCATTATGACAGCTAGGAAATGCAAACAAGCAAAATGCCCTTCAACCGATGAATGAATAATGAAAATATGGTACATATACACTATGGAACAATATTCAACTAAAATATGAAAAATTTGTAAACAATGAAATCAGGACTTTTTAGGTAAATGGATAAAATCAGAAAAGATCATATTGAGTGAAGTAACAGACCCAGGAAGACAAGCATCACATGTTCTTTTTCATGGGGGGCTTGTAGCTCCAATTCATCAGATGTGAGTACATATCCCAAATTAACTGCAGAAACCAAGTAAGTAAAAAGGGACAACTGCTGAGGTGGGTGGGGGCTGAGGGAACAATAAAGATGGGAAATAACAGGGTACAAATAAATGGGAAAAATGGGGAAGATGGAGAGCTGTAATTAAGGAGTAGGAAGGTAGAAGAATTCAGGAGAGGGGATGATAAACTTACAGTAAGGATGTCTGGGAAAAAAACCACAAGGAATCACACTTAACTATCTACATAACAACTCTACACTACACAGAGGTCTGCGTATAAATAAATATACATATATAGTTTAAATGAAATGTTCCTATTCGGACGGATGACAATCTCTATAAGAACCAAAAGGCCATCTAATAAAATCCTAACACCAAACATGAAAAGCATTCTTCAGAGTTAGTCAAGGTTGTCCAAGAGACTCCCGAAACATTACCGACTATTGATATTGCCCTTATTTGTCCTTCCACAGGTAAAAGAAACGTTTCTATTGCCGAAGATAACATGTACTTCACGAACAGGACCTAGAGGTCCCTGAGCTGGAACTGACATGAATCACCCCTACCTTTCATGGTACCAGGTTTGTTTTACTTTTATCCATGTATATATGTGTGGGTCTTTGTGTGTGTTCTGGCAGAGAATGTTGGGTTCCCTGTAGTACAAGGGGGAAAGAGCTGTATAGAAGGGGATAGTAGGGCATAGGGCTTAAATTGAGGAAAGATGAGAAATAAATTATACCAAGAATGCTTGTTTTTTAAACACCATAGTGTTCTGCAAGAGTTCCAATAGCAGTAAACTTCAATATCTATACAGGATGCTGGGGTTTGGATTAAGGTTATGTGAGGATAGAATGAATTTGTGACATGCCATGGGAACGTCAGATGTTGATATTACTCAATAAGGAAATTTGGACTGTCAACAAATGTGGGGAGGAACACAACCATTCCTCAATTTCTAGAGAATAGTTGGGGAAAATAATGTTCACATACCCCACATGTTTCTCTGCTTTATATAACCTTGAGCATGCTGACCTGAGAATCAGGCTTCTGTGCTAAACTGTAAACTCTTAACTCTGTTATCAAAGGAGCTGTAACATTAAAGATGAGCCATGGGATTCAATTTGTACTCATGTGCTTGGTTTCCATGGGTACTCTTGTTTCCCCCTTCAGTTCTGGCATTAATCAGAAGTGATTTGGCCAACCTCTCACACAAGAGGACCTGGGAAACTCCAGGGATGCTACTGTTAAGAGTAGGGGCTTCTCTCACTTTGCTGAATATTATTTTTTCTTGATAATATACATTTTAAGTAAGTCTTATAATGCATGATATATTTCTTTTTTTAAAGGTATGCACAACTGTGTCCTGGTCCTCTGTTTTACTAATTTATGTATATGGAAAATACATAAATTTGCCTGCATGTATGTATGTGTACCATGTGATTGTTTTGTATTTACTTCATTTTTGTCCAAATCTTCCAGTCAGATTCAAAACTAAAAACAAAAAAAACAAAAACAATTAATATCCAGGGTAATCAAATGACCTCTTTTCTGTTCTTGATTTTCTAATCCTATATTCTCCTGGTAAGACCATCCCTGTCTCTTCCTACTCATAGAGGCTTTATTTCCACGCTTGAGTTCTTCATTCTCTTTTAGTTACTGTCTTTCTCTTCTATGCTTCTTACCCAACGTTACTTAGAATTCCTTTTATTATCCACTTTATCAACACCTAGCAGTCCGAGAGTTCTCAAAAAAAAAAAAAAAAAAAAAAAAAGACCCAACAGTAAGTAACTCAGGTTGGGCGCATGTCACAATTTATAGATCTCCAGCAACAATAGGCCCAACCTGTCAGCTTGTAAATCCTCATCTAGTTCCCTATGTAGCTATTCGTTTCTTTTGTAAAATGACTATTTTAAATCTCATCTTCTAAAGTAATCAAATTCTCCATTTTGCTCCCCTCATTTTCAGTTAATATTTACTCATTCTTTAGCTCGGGTAAATTTGCTTTCAGATGAAAATACATTTAATTTCCAACCACACATTTTATAAATTAACTCTTCATTCTACTTCAGTAGAAGGAACACCTCAGTAACTGGTAAGCAATCCCCTTGTTTCCACTCAAATATCTTCAGATCATTGTAATTCTCATTCATTTCTGGGTCTTCATCTTATTAATTTTCATTATCTCTTCTCTCTAACAGTTTAGACCCTTGAAGTCATTTTTTCTTTTTTTTTTCTTAAAAGTATCCATTCTTGCCACTTAATGTTTGAGAAAGATGCCAAAAACATATACTAGAGAAACGAAAAGCATCTTCAATTTATGGTTCTGAGAAAACTGGATGCCCACGTGCAGTAGAATGAAGTTAGAGCCATATCTATCACTTGGAACAAAAATTAATTCTAAATAGGTCAAAGACCTAAGCCTGAAACACTGAAACTGCTAGAAGAAAACATATGCAGTACCCTATATGATATAGGTATAGGAAAGGACTTCCTCAATAGAACTCCAATTTCCTAAGAATTAAGGTCAACAATTAACAAAAATAAAAATAAAAACCTTCTGCACAGCTAAAGAATCAACCAGCCAGGTGAAGAAGTCCACAGAATGGGAGCCAGCAATAAATCTAGCAGAGGTGTAATATGCAAAATATACAAAGAACTCATAATAAAAAGAACCCAAACAAAACAAAAACAATAGCAAAAATGAAAACAAACAAACAAAAAACCCGAATGACCCATTCAAAAATGGATATGGGACATGAATAGAGAGTTCTCAAAAGAAAAAAAAATAGCTGAGAAATATCTCAAAAAATGTTTATTATCACTGGCAATTAGGAAAATGTAAATCAAAACCATTTTGAGATTTCATCTAACCTCAGTCAGAATGGCAATGACCAATGGAACAACCAACAACAAATGGTGGAGGGGATGTAGGGAAACAAGAACCTTCATTCATTGTTGGTGGACCCACTGGTGCAGCCACTATGGAAATCAGTGTGGAAATTTTTCAAGAAGCTAAAATTAAATCTACCTATGACCCAGCTATACTACTTCTTGACATATACCCAAAGGACTCGACATCATGCTCCACATACACTTGCTCAGCCATGTTCATTGCACTATTCACAACAGCTAGGAAATAGAAAGAATCTAAATGTCCTATAACCCCCAAAACAATAATGAAAATATGATATATATACACTGTGAAATACTATTTAGCTTTAATGAAAAAAGAAATCATGAATGTTTCACGTAAGTGGATGGAATTAAAAAAGATATGGAATGAGGGAACCCAGACCTAGAAAGACAAACATTTTTCGTTGTGAGCCTATCCTTTAACAGCTGAGCCATCCAGAAACTGGAAATAGCCCAGATGTTCTTCAACTGAAGAATGAATAAAAAAAACTGTGGTACATTTATACAACGGAATACTACTCAGCTATGAGAAATCAGGAAATCATGAAATTTGCAACCAAATGGATGGTTGTAGAAAAGCTCATCCTGAGTCACCTAACCCAGACACCGAAAGATACACATGGTATGTACTCACTTATAAGTGGATATTGACCATATGGTACAGGACAACTATCCTACAACCCACAGACCCAAACAGACAGGAACATGGCATAACTATCCAAAGAAGGACTCCACCCTGCAGTGAGTCATGGACCCTGTTGCTTGTAAGTGGAACACATTACTCTAGCTCGGCTGCCACACCAGGCCCCAGTACAAGAGAAAGCTCTTAACCCTCATGTGACTGATGAACTGAGAAGGTTTGATATGTGGGGGCTCCCTTCATCCAAGTAGAAAGAGAGGATGGAGACAAGGAGATGAGGAAGAGGGAGGGAGGGACTTGGAGGGAAGGAGGGAGGGGACTTTGATCGAGATATAACTTGAAAAGGTAAGTTAACAATATATATATATATATATAAAAGAAAGACAAACATTACATATTCTTTCCTTGGACGATCCTAGGTCCAAATCTTCAATTTTGAATATATAGTCTATAGTAACTACAAAAACTAAGAAATCAAAACAGGGCCATTGCAAGAGGGGTAAAGGGCAATAGAGAAGGGAATAGCAGGGTCCAAATAATCTAGACAGAGAAATGGAATATGGAGGGCCTCCTTAGGGAGGAGAGAGTGGTAAATGCAAAAGATGGTGGAAGATCAGGATAAAAGTGATCTGAGGGAAATGAAAAAAATAGAGGAACTTTAGGGAGGTAAATATGGGAGACGGACATAGGTAGGCAGGTAGGGGTAGGTAGGTAGGTAAGTAGGTATGTACATAGTAGGTAGGTAAAATAATATGGATGGCTGAAAAAGCCATAAGGAAACAAATGTGCATATGTTAATTTTAATGAAGTTTTATAATTAGGGATGATAGCATCCCTCTAAGAGTCAAACAAACATCATCTTTAAAAAGACCACTCTGATACCATACATGATAAGCCTTTTTCTGAGCTATTGGGTAGAGCTATCTAAGAGACTTCTAAAATGTGTACAGCCTATTGCTGTTGCAGCTGGTTATTCCCCAGAGGTAGACGGTAATTTCCCTATTGCTTAAGACACCATGAATTTTTTTTTTTTGAAAAGGAGAGGAGGGAGAGGGGGAAGAGAGTGGGTAGGTGGGACCAGATAGGGAGGAGGGGGTGGACTTCAATCAAGATGTAACTTGAATAAATATGTAAATTAATAATAAAAAAGACACCACGCACTTCAGAAACAGGTCCCAGAAACCCTAACCTGGAACTGACTTGAATTTCCATTATCTGAAGATTAGCTCTCATGATACCAGAAAGTGCTGTGCAAGCTTACAAAGGAAAGGGGAAACCGGTGGTCCTACCCAACTATGATACTATGAACCACCTCAATGAGCAGCATGGCACAATAACTTTAAGGCTGCAGTAGTGACAGCATATCTTCGCAGTAGCCAACAGCTCTTTTAATTGGACTTAAGACTTTCTCAGAAAGAGGAATACAATACCTTGTACTGGAAACCTAGCTAACTCTTCAGTACCAGTCAAGTCATGGTTATTGGTAGAGAATCTACAACCACTAATGTATTAAACCACTATAATCCTTAACAACAACCTATAAGCAAAGCATTCTTGTATGTACATAATATATACAATATTATATATATATATAATCTGTTTTTGTTGTCCAGTTGAGATCCTATCTCTCTAATCTCCTTCCAAAGTGCTGTAAAATAAATGTAGTCCACCATACCCATTTCATTTCCTTGCCTTTCTCTCAGTTTTCCAGCTAGTCCAACCAGCTGCAATTCTCATCCATTGAGCTAACTGTGTCACTCTGAGATAATCTCCATGCCACTCAATGGTCTACTGAACTTATTTCAGTCCCTATCTTTTACTGGGATGATAATTGACTCAGCTGGTCACTTTGGTTTTGATTTTCTAATACTAAATTCCCCCTATTTCCCCTTTAAATCCATCGCATATCTCCTCTTACTCTTTCAAGCTTTATTTCCATGCTTGCTTGGGTCTTTGATTCCTCCCTTTGTCACTGTCTACTGATCAAACCCTACTTAGAATGACTTTCAAAATCCATGTTTCTGATAAAAATCCTACTTAGAATGATTTTTACTGCTTAGAATGACTTTTAGTATTCACCTGATCAACACCCAGGAAGCTGGGAGCTAGAGAAAAAACAAACAAACAAACAGTAATGCAAGTTGGGGGCATGTCATCTCTTTCTTGAATCCTGTGATTTTCCCTCACACCCATCCATATGCCTTTGCTTTTCTTTTGCTCTGTGGGGATTTTCTCAGTCTCTTCTACAGACTCTTCCTTCTAATTCATCTCTGTGTTCATGTCCCTTGCCCCTTCCATCTCTGCTCTAGGTCTTATTTTATTTTCATTTTAAATAATACACCCAAGTGAGCATATACTTTCTTTTAAAACTACACAGTTCCCCTAAAGGGTGGTCTAGCAGTTAGCATTGGGGAACAAGCAGGAGTACTTCAGTATAAATTCTATGCTCATGTGTGTAGTATTATTCAATCAGCTGTACAGATGGAGCTTGCAGGTATAGGAACTGGAGATGATTCCTGACAACATGATGTTTTGAGCTTCTAAAGTCTTGCAGAATTTTCCATTTGTATGTAGTTTCACTGGAAACTTCATTTTCTTGGAGTAATTTATATGAATACTGGAAGCTTCTTTCTGAATGTGGGAGTGTCTCCCATTTCTCATTCATTTTTTTGCACTTTTATACAAACTAAGCTCCATATAATTCAACTTTTCTACAAACTAAGCTCAATATCATCCAACTCTTCTACAAACTAAGCTCAATATCATTCAACTAAACTTGATAATATCTTTCTGTCATTCACATTATTGCCCTGTTATGATATTAATACTAAGTAGTGTCAAAAGTAACACTGATACAAAGGCATCAATCCTAATGACCAAAGCTAGTGTAACAATGCTATGTTGGTACCAAAAAGCCAAGGAAAGAAAGAAAGAACAGATATCCCTGGTGAAGTTCATTAGTTCATTAACTGTCAGTTTCTTGTCACTGTAAATTAAAAAAATGACTTACAATTTTGAATTCTGTTAAGTTACAGTTGCTTGACATTTCCTTCATTGTTTCTAGCCAGGCTTAGAATTTTCCAGCAGAACTTGAAGCAGTGAGCCACCTGACACCACACATATGTAAGGACACGTGGCGCTGAGGCCATGAACGATGCAACAATAGAAGCATCAGATGTGGCAGCACTGAGAGGTCAGATCTATCACTTAATAGGAGATGTGTTTGCCTGATATGGGCAAAGGTCTAGTTCAACTCCCAGCTCCAGAGAGAGAGAGAGAGAGAGAGAGAGAGAGAGAGAGAGAGAGAGAGAGAGAGGGAGAGAAAGGAAGAAGGAAAGAAATCCAAAAAAGAAAGTGACAGACAAAAGGCAGACTGAGGAAGAAGGAAGTATCTTGCTCTCAACCATTTTCTAGTTTTCTAAGAGGCAATTACTAGGTAAAATTATGTTGAAATATGAGAAAGGGAGAAATGAGATAACACATGTTTGTTCTCACTAATGGGAGGAACCATATTTGAAACAAACAAACAAACAAAACAAAACAACAAATCCTGGCAAGTGTTACATCTCTTTTCAGCAACATTCAAGTGTAGAGAATGTGTTATTTATTACTGTCTTCAGAAAATGTGCTATGCATGTGGAGAACTATGATTTCGACAACAGAATGTGCCAATATCATATAGAAAATTGGGACTAAGAAATAATTTTCCACATACTCAAATAGAAAGTCAAAAGAATTTAAGTGAGATTTAAAACTCTAAATTCTTAGTAATAAAATCTAATAAAAATGAACAATTAGAGAAAATATTCTGGAGGGACCTATATGAATTCCATGAAAAAATATTATTAGGAGTATCAAGGAAGTGCAAACTATATTCACAAATTTGTCCAGAATAATCCATGGATGCTAGGCATACTGGTTTGAAATTGTATCAAGACAGTGAAATTAAAGTGTCAAATATCTAATATTTGTAGACAAAATTATATGTAGGAAAAGATGACCTTTTTGGTATGCAACTAACTAAGGAAGGAAATGTTGGTATGAAGCCCAGATGTTCTGAAACCTTGGAGGGGGGATAATTACTTTTTTCTCTCTAGAACCTTTTAAATTCTGAATTGAAACTATAGGATCTAGAAGTAGGATAGGCAAGAATTTGCCTGCTCTCACTCACCTTTTTAATGAAAAGTGATTCAAAATGGAGAAACCACAAAAGAGAAGTTTAACTACACAAGATTTTATATTGAATATTCAGGAGAAAGAAATCCTCTAGCCATTGGAAGTGGATGAAGGGAGGGAAGTGGGTGGAAGAGAGGATGAGGAGAGATACTGGGACAGGAAGCAGGTGTGAAGAGCAGGGACTGGGAGAAAGAGGAGAACTATATGGGGGACATCTCTGGGAAAACCTTGAGACCTGGGATTGGGGAGACTCCCAGGAGTCTATGTGGGTGACCCTAGCTGTGACTCCTAGAATCTGGGGACATGGAGACTGAAGCAGCCACCCTCTGTAGCCAGACAGGACTTCTGGTGGAGGGAGGGGAACACCAACCTATCCTTAAAACTTTCAACTCAAAATTTGTCGTGCCCCAAGATGTGCAGGGATAAAGATGGAACAGAGATTGAGGGAATGGTCAACCAGTGACTGGCCCAACTTGAGACTCATGCTATGAGAGAGAGAGAGAGAGAGAGAGAGAGAGAGAGAGAGAGAGAGAGAGCCATCCCCTGACACTATTAACGACACTCCGCTATGCTTGCAGACAGGAGCCTATCATAACTGTCTTCTGAGAGGCTCCATCCAGCAGCTGATGGAAACAGATGCAGAGACCCACAGCCAAGCAATAAGTGGAGCTTGGGGAGTCTTGTGGGAGATTTGGGGGAAAGATTGAGGGAGCCAGAGAGGTCAAGGACTCCACAAAAAGACCAATAGAGTAAACTTACCAGAGTGCATGGGGGCTCACAGAGACTGAGCAGCCAACCAAAGAACATGCATTGGCTGGACCTAGGCATATATGGACCTGCACATATGTAGCGGATGGGCAGCTTGGTCTTCATGTGGGTCCCCTAACAATTGGAGCTGGGACTGTCTCTGACTCTGTTGCCTGCCTTTGGATCCCTTTTACCTAGCAGGGCTGCCTTGTCTAGCCTCAGTGGGAAACAATGTCAGTCCTGCTGCAACTTGATATACCAGGGTGGGTTGGTACCCATGTGGGCACACCCGCCTTCTCTGAGGAGAAGGGGCGAGAAATGGGGTAGGAGTGGGAGGGTGAGACTGGGAGGAGAAGATGGATGGGGCCTATGATCAGGATGTAAAGTGAATAAATAAATAAATTTAAAAAAGAAATTCTCTAGCTTATGCATACAAATTAAAAACAATCCTGAGAAAGAACAAATAAGCAGAGAGAAAATTCAGCTCAAACAAGAAAATTTCTAGAACATTCAATTCCACAAGAGGAAGGATTAAGTCCTTCTAGAAGACAAACTGAAGCCAGCGACTCCTATCTCTATAAGAACAGCAGTAATAACACAGGATATCTGTGAATGTAACCACATGACTCTCAGGTATTTGTGTTGTCCCTACCCAAAGTCAGATGCCAATCAAATTTATTAGATAAGAATCTCTCACCAAAGACCAAACAAGTAGCCTCCAAATAAACTAAATTGTTGTGGAACAGAAGATCCAAACCAGGAGGACTATCAATTTATTAATAAATTCAT
>CAJQZJ010029262.1:65639-77902 GCA_907164525.1 Lophiomys imhausi | reverse complement strand
CTTCCTTCCTTCCTTCCTTCCTTCCTTCCTTCCTTCCTTCCTTCCTTCCTTTCTTTCTTTCTTTCTTTCTTTCTTTCTTTCTTTCTTTCTTTCTCCTTCCTTCCTTCTTTCTTTCTTTTTGTTTGAACATGACCCAACTGTTGGGGTTTTATCCACTCCTACAAGATACCCTTCATTTATTAGCTTTTTGTTGTCTCTTCAAACTCTGCTTACAAGAAATTAAATGGTAAATGAATTGCTTTGAAGAGTGGCAATTTCATAAATATATAAGACATAAGGAGAAGTACTGTGGATCCAGTTCCGTTTTCTTGCAAGTGGGAGGGAAGGATAGGAAATACGATCCTCTGAATTAGTTCAGAAGCAGGAGAGAATGAAGAAAGGAGAATCTGGCACTGAGCCAAGGGTAAGCCATAACTCCTCTGGGACATGCTAGATCATACTAGTTTTTCCCCAGTAGGCAGACTGGAGAAACCTCCCAGGTAAACTATAGAATGTTAGAACGGAGAGGTCATACCCAAGCTAAGACTTTTCTATCCTTCCTCCTCCATCTCATTACTGATGCGACAATATAGCTCCAAGATCTCTCCAAGATCACTAAGATGCCCAGGACAGAATTAGTCCCAAAAGTCTTAGGAAAAAGAGTCTAATCTTTTTCTTCCAGGAGACCTAGCCCCAATATCCCCTAGGAGATGCTGAAAAAAAAAAAAGGCCATCCCAGGGGAACTGCAATTATAATAATATCCTCTAACTTGACTTATTTTGCCAAAGAATGATTAATAGCCTTGGAATGCATTTTTGAAAAGCACACCTCCACTACAACTTGGAAGAGAGCCTAGAAAGGTCTGGTACTTATCTTAATCCAAATGGGATCAGAGCTGTTCTTGAGTAAATAGCCCACCTTCCTAAATGCTGAGGAAAATCTAATCATATCTTTTCCACTTACGAAATAGCTTCTCTCTAGAAAATAGTCTTTTATATCTGTAATTGACATCCTGTATCCTAACTGTTCATCTTCTATGGTTAAATGAGGCAATTAAATATCTATTGTTGAATTAATAGGAGCAGATAAATTTCTTCAAAATACTTGTCTTTGTTCCAGTGGGAAATTGGTGGGTGGTTCTCAAAGTAAAAATCCATAGGGCACTGTTTCTCTCCTAGACTGTAAGTCAGAAAATAACATCTGCTTTTGCTATCAATGGTAATGGAACCCTGACTTACTTAGACTTCCCTCCTAATTCCAACCCTCGTTAGAAATTACATTTATTTGGTATAAGGAGTGGCATCTACTGGTAGAAAGGATGGTGAAAAATATTCTCATTGGTCTATTGTGAGACATTTCTAAACATTTCCTCTATCCCATGAAAGTCTGGTACATAGTCTAACTGGTTGCACAATTACAACTTAAGCCCCTAAACAGACTTAGAGTAACTGTCAAATTGAGGAATGACCCTCATTAACTTTGTCTCTTGATATTCCTCATGAGGAATAGAAGTAGCCCAATGGCTAGATTCTTAACTTAAACTCATTGGTAATGAGATTCTTGAAGCTTAGAGCTATGTCTTTGGTCTCCCCGATGGTTTGTTCATAACTTCCAATGGGCTGGCAGGCAAGGAAGTTGTCTACCTCATTGATACCTATGATGTAGCCTGCAGAGGGTTCTTTGGATTCTTTTCTTGCCTATTTTTTTCTACTAATGAAGGCACTGCTGCTAATACTTTTAAACTTTTAAGCTATGCTATCAAGAGGAATTATAGTTATTTTCATAATCTTGCTTTTTGCATTCTATAGAGCTGATGCTACAATTCCAAATATCATTCTCTAATAATACAATACACTACTGGATGGCAATTCTTCCAAATCTACATCATTGCTTAGATTGTATTTCACCCTAACAGGTTGGCTTTAAAGAACCATGCACACTCTAAACCTAACGCTAGCCCTGAAGTGATCATTCTATCATCAGACTTCTAGGATAGTTTTTCCCCAGTGACCTTTAACTTCCAGGCCACCCAGCTTTAAGAAGCCAGGTTGACTATTACCTCTCCATCCATAGACAGAGTCTTCCATTCTCTAAGCTGAAGGTAGGTTAGGAGATAGCTAGAGGCAGGTAGTCAGGGGAAAGGGAAAGAAACATTACTCTTACACAAGAACTGGAAGGTGTCTAACAAGGCCATATGTCTTACAAGGCCACTAGTCTTAGTCATTACTATATGTAACAGGGATATCTAGTCAAGTGATGGAGTGTGGGGAGAGTGGATCTAAAGAAGGAAAGATGTAGAGGCCCTATAAAAAGGGCCAGCATAGAGACTACTTGGTGAGCTACTAAGTCTGTTTACCACACTCTTCCCAAAAGGGTACTTTCTGCTCTTTGCTCTCTGCTTGTTTCAACAAACACTTTGTTTTTACCTTTTCTTTATTTCCTTTGTCCTTGGATGTTCAATTCTGTGTTCATCCCTGAAGAACCTGAACTCTTAGGCAATTGGCCTACCACCCTGATCCCCTGTAAACACCCTATCTTGATCCTTAGTGTAGCAACCCTCAACTAAGGTGTGTGTGTGTGTGTGTGTGTGTGTGTGTGTGTGTGTGTGTGTGTGTTTAATGAAAATGTCACTCATTGGGTCATGATCATTGGCACCCCATACCTACTCTTTCAAAATTGGCTTATCTGGTTAAAAATTACAATGTTTAGGTCCAAGTTAGTGCAGAAGATAGTCCCATTCCTTCAAGTACAACAGAGAAGGAAAGGGAGAGGGAGGGAAAGAAGGAGAAAGAAGGGGACGGAGGAGGAAGCTAGTGGATATTTGAAGAAAGAAAGATCTCTGTTACTGAAGGAGAATAAAGAGCTTGTGTGTTTCAGATGCAGGCCTCATATTATCAGGTTCCACTCTTAAAATGCTGAATATTAGTTGTGGTCATCGGGAGCACATATCTGAGATCTGATTTTTCTCTGATGTGTGTCTGGCCTTTACAATTACAATATATCTGAGTCTCATAGTTCTCATGGACTACATGGCTACATTTCTTCTTGCAGCAACATTCTATCAATATCATTATGGAGATTATTGTTCTGTTCCTTCATGTCTTCCAGGGACAAAGGACACCAGAAATGATAATTGGTTAGGAAACTGGAGTTTGGGGTCTTTTAATGGTAGGGACTATTCAGTTTTCAGTCTTGAGCCTCACTTCCTCTTCTGAAAACAGAGGTCACCAAGGAACACAAATACACAGACACACAGACAGACTCTCTCTCTCTCTCTCCCCATGTTTGAGAGCAGGCCTGTGTCTTGTGAGAAAAGGAGGAATGAAATAGTTCAAGGATAATTTCTACCCCTAAAACTCTGGATCATTTTAGGAGACTGTTCACTATTCATCAACCAGAGCTGAAGTGATAGGATTTCATGGAATTTTAATTCCTGGTTTTTGTTTAGTTATTTTTATTTTTACTTACTGGGTTCTTAGGGTTGTTTGTTTTGGTAGAAGCTGATATTTTACAAAACTAGACTTCTTATACAAGAATTTCCCAGAAATCCAAGAATCAAAAGCACTTGTAGAAAAACAGACTTTTGCCACATTTTTTTTTTGTTTCAGTGTGCCTTGTGTATTTAATAACAACTCTTGCTTAATACTCCTTAGACTTTTGCCCTAATTTGTTAAGATAAGCAAACAGTAGAAACCTCAACATAGAGTTACTATGCACTATTAACCTCACTGATTGCTATTTCTCAGAATTATAAATGATAGTTAATCTTAATGGTCAAAGAAAGGCAGTGCACTGTCATTCATCACTGAATATTTTGTAGGAGAGTGCAATTAAACTCAGGGATTCTGGGGATTAAGAAAGAACATGCCCGTGTTTTCTGTTTAGTAGATGCAGATTCTTAGATAAGAAATCAGATTATCTTTGTTCACATCTCAATTAAGCAGCAAGGAAGACAAACAAATAAAGCTAAATATAGTTTCACGGAAAAAAAATCTAGTTTTCTTTCTTAAAAATTCCCAAGCTCAGCCTCCCAGGAGAAGTATGAGCTGGAATCCAGTCTTTCAAGTTTTGTATGGAGAGGCTTCTGGCTCTATCTGAAAGGCCTTGTATGACAATCAGCTTTCTGGAATAATTAACAGATAATGACATCATAACTATGTGATAATGAGGAAAAGAATATGCATTAGACTATGGCATTTTAAAATATGGCATTAATGGCTGATGATTACTCAGTATACAGAAAGTTTAGGCCCTGATTAATTCTTTTATTACTAATAATATTAAGACTTTTCTATCATTTCCAGTTTGATCAATTTAATATCAAAGTTCAAGAACTGCTTTATATAGAATTCTGATACTTTTTAAAAGTTTAATGAATAATTCAGATGTCCTACGATTTTTCAAATGTAATCTTTCACATGATATATAACCTTTCATTCCAAGGGTATAAAGCTATCCCATTACAATAAAAAAAAAAGAAAGAAAAAGAAAACAAGAAAGAAAGATGGGATGAATGATTTTGTGGGGAATGCAAACAAGGATGCAAAAATGGAAACAAGGATGTCTTCCTCAACAGTTCTGCTTCATAAGTTTTATCGCTTTTTCTTAAGGATGTTGTTTAGGGATATGGAACTAAACTAGTAACATCTTCATGGGCATTCTTCAGCAGACATTCTGCTGGCTGCTAAAAATTTCTTCCTGGGAGAGATGGAAACAACATCTACCCCTCCTCCTAAGGTCTCAACATGAAATTGAGGTACAATTCCACAAAGTATACCCAGACATCCCATGACTTTGGTAGTCTTACATAGAGATCAATGGGAGAAGGGTTATAAACAGGAGTGTAGGTAGCCACACTGGACTGTCTACCCTCAGCAGAGATGATGCCTTCCCATAGCTGCATAGATGGAAACCCTCCCACCATCTTTCCACATCTTCCTGCAAGGCCATATGTCATCATGGGAGAATTGAGGGGTGTCTGGATACATGCATGCATGTGAGAACTCTATGACCCATGCAGCCCCCTCCTTCTATGAGGGAAGGTAAACAGTCAACAGGCTTAGGTGTGATGGTCTTTTTGAAATCAGGCCCAAAAGAACTCTTGAGAATGGTAACAGTTTGGCTCAGAGGACAGTCCTGTAAAACACAGATATGTTAAGAGATGGACAAAGCATCTTTCCTGAAGGCCTTATGCTTTTCCTTGATTGTGTCACATCCACATAATGAGTTGTCTGAAAGGTATCTATGATCACAACATAAAAGCCTCATTAGATTCAGTATCAGCCTTGAATCTTAGTTGCGATGATGGCCTCCAAGACACTGTCCTGAAGGCGGGACAGTGTGCAAGTAGGAACTGGAATGAACATGTCCTACTATCAGACTGCAGGGCCGTGGTCACATTAGGAGTTGTTTACTAATTGAATTTATGATGGTTTGGTGTTCTTGTCTTAGTATATTGCTTTGAATAGACACCACAACCTCAGCAACTCTTATAAAAGAAAACATTTAGTTGGGGCCTGCTTAGGGTTCCAGAAGGTTAGTCCATTATCATCATCATCATGGTGGAATGCATCCTGACATGCAGGCAGAGAAGGTGCTGGAGAAGGAGCTGAGAGTTCTACATCTGGATCATCTGACAGCAGGAAGAGAATGACACTGGGATCTGGCTTAGGATTTTGAACCCTCAAAGGCCACCCCCAGTGACATTTCCTCTAACAGTGCCACTACCTGTTAACTAAGCATTCAAATCTATGAGCCTGTGGGCTATTTTTATTCAAACCATCCCTCTCACCCCTGCTGTGCCCTGCCCCCCCCCCCCCACCTAGTGCTTCCTGGAGTCCTTCCTCATTGTTAGTGTCTGGGAACTTTGTATTATAACTTTGTTGACTCTATGCCCACATGATTCCAAATAAGGCACTTTTGCTGCTTCCATTCTCACCATCCCAAGTCAATATTTGCCCTTGCTGTCAGACTTTTGTCACTGGTACCGAGGGATAAAGGTAAGCACCCCATCACCAGTTAATGCTGTCTGGACTTCTGCTTTGTCGTTGCTAGTTGTCTTAGTTTGCTTTCTATTTCTCTGATAAAGACCTGATCCATGGACATGATACTCTGATCCATGGACAAGATACTCTGATACATGGACAAAAGCAATTGTGGCGGGATAGACTTATTTCAGTTTATAGGTAATAGCTCATCATGAAGAGAAAGTCAATTCCAAGGCAGGAGTCTGGAGTGAGGAACTGAAACAGAGGCCATGGACAAATGTTACTGGTTTGCTCCTTAAAGTATGCTCTGTCCTTTCCTATACAACCCAGAACCACCTCTCCAGGGTTGGTACTGCTCATAGGAAACAGAGCACTCCTACAATTATTAAACAAAAAAAAAAATCTCTGCAGATCTGAGCACAGACCAATCTGATGGAGGCAATTCCTTAAGAGTCTCTTACTTATTTGGTTTCTTGACATTTAATTTCTTGAGTTCTTTATAAATTTTGCATATTAGCCCTCTGTTGGATGTGGGGTTGGTAAAAATCTTTTCTCAGTCTGTAGGTTGCTGTTTTGTTCTAATGACAGGGTCCTTTGTCTTACAGAAGCTTTTCAGTTTCATGAGGTCCCATTTATTGATTGTTGGTCTTAGGGCCTGAGCTGTTGGTGTTCTGTTCAGGAAGTTGTCATCCGTGCTTTTCTCCACTTTCTCTTCTATTAGATTTAATGTGTCGGGCTTTAAGTTAATTAAGGTCTTTGATCCACTTGGACTTCAGTTTTGTGCAAGGTGATAAGTATGGGTCTATTTGCATTCTTTTTCATGTTGACATTCAGTTAGACCAGCACCATTTGTTGAAGATGCTGTCCTTTTTCCACTGTACAGTTTTGACTTCTTTGTCAAAAATTAAGTGACTATGTTTGTTTGGGTTTATTTCTGGGTCTTCAATTCAATTCCATTCATCACCTGGTCTGTTTCTATGTCAGTACCAAGCTGCTTTTATTACTATTGCTTTGTAGTATAGCTTGAAATCAGGAATTGTGATACCTCGTCCTCCAACCAACAGACAGAAAGGAACAGGAACATAGACTTTGTTATCTGTTAATGGTTACAAAATTACAGGTAACTTTGGCCTAGTGGAGCTGCCATGTAGGCCCCCAGGGCAAGAAGAAGCTCTTAGCCCTCATATGACTGATGAACTGAGAGGGGGTGGTAAGTTGGGGCACCCCACACCAGAGGAGTAGGATAGGTGGGAAGGGGTAGAGGGTGGGAGATTAGAACTGGGTGTGCTGGAGGGAGAGGGCTGTGATGGAGATGTAACTTGAAGTAATAAATGTAAAAAAAAAAAGATTCTCTTAATATGTGTAGGTTTTTGTCAACTTGACAAACCCTAACCAGCACTCTGGTATTGTATTTGGATTGGTTCAAAGGATAGCACAGCTAACTGTTCCTTGATTTTTCATGGCACAAAAGCCATGCTGTCCCTGTCCGTCAGCCAGAAACTCCTGCTCTCTCTGGGACTGACTTATGTTGGCTCCTTTCTGTCCTCCCTTTTGTGTGGCTGTGCTGACATAGTCACTCTAGAAATGTTCCAAAAGAACTTTGGGTAGTATGATCTGATTCTTCAGGCAAATACAGTGATGAAAACCCAATTAGTTTTCTATTGCTGCAGTGACAATCACCACATGAAAGGATTCTCCCTTTGTCGGATTTCTAATGTAGTCTTGAGAGAAGATATAGCATTAGTGGGATGTTCCTTTTGGGGGTAGGGTACAGAGATGAGTAGGCATCCTGCTTATTCAGATTCTTGGCAGAACTCTGTTCCTTGTGTTTGTGAGACTGTAGTTCCAGTTTTCTTGTTGTCTGCTAAGGCCATTCTCAGTTTCTAGAGGGCACACTTTCTCAAGTAAGCATTTCTTTTCAGGTTTAGACTCAGAATCTCTTTTCATTCTTCCGTCTCCACTTTCTTCATCCACGTCTTGAACCTCACTCGTACCTCAGGTTAGCTGTAATCTCTCAATCCTTCTGCCCCAGCTAGCAGCTGCTAGATAGAGTGGCAGGTGTGCTCCATTGCTGGCTCATCTCATTGCTGGCCCTATCTTGTTTTTCTGCTCTGTTTTCAGAGAGTCTTGTGATTACATCGATCCAGTGAATCTCAAGCCTTTCTCCTTAATCATATTTACAAAGAAATTGTTTCAGTGAAAGACAATATATTTACAGTTCTGATGTCTAGAATGTAGACCTCTTTAGGAAAAATTGTGGTGACTACTTTAGATTCTTCTCTAATCTGAGTTGACTTAATGTTTCTAAAAACACATGACTGTTACCCACTGGGAATTTATAGAGGGGACACTGGGCACAGGGACACATTCCCTTAATTCCATCACTCAAGAGGCTGAGACAGGAGGCTCATGAACTCAAGGTCAGCCCCGGCTAGGTAGCTAATGAGTTCTAAGCCAGCTGGGGTCATATACTGAAGTCTTATATATTTTAAAGGCTTCACAGGGAGGTTATGATATGTATTAGATGTCTTTGGATTATAAAGTAAGATAAAAAAGAAAGATATTTATTAAGTCATTAAACGGAGAAGTCCAGATGACATCATGTAATGGTGGAGCCAGGAATTCAAACATCTTCAGGTTTTGCCTCCCTTCATCATTTAGTATGATTGATTATGCCTGAGAGGGTGGTGTTTTAGTTAGGGTTCCTATTGCTACGGTGAAAACCATGACCAAAAAGAAAATCAGAGAGGAATGGGTGTCTTTAGCTTAGACTTTCATTTTGCTGTTCATCACTGAAGGAAGTCAGGACAGGAAAGCAAACAGTGTAGGAACCTGGTGGCAAGATCTGATGCAGAGCCATAGAGGGGTGCTGCTTTACTGACTTTCTCTCCATGGCTTCCTCAGCCTGCTTTCCTATAGAATCCAGAACCACCAGCCCAGGGATGGCACCACCCACAATGCTCTGGGTCTGCTCTCATTAATCACCAATTAAGAAAATGCCTTAGAAGTGGATCTTATGGAGGTATTTTGAGGTTCCCTCTTTTTAGATAACTCTAGTTTGTGCATCAACTTAACATAAAACTAGCCAGCACAGGTGAAAATAAACTTTGCTTTCATTTCAAAATAGGGAAAATAAAGATGTCAGACACATGAGCTTATTGCTGCAGAGAACACAAAAATCAGTGCTATGCATCAACCTCAGCGTCCACATGCTTCCTGCCAAGAACAGGTGTGAGGGAGGCACCCCTTGTCTTCTCTAACATACTCTTTCCTTTCTTAGCTTTTATACCCAACACATGACACACTTAACATTTTCATTAATTCTATGTATCTTTCTTCTAAGATCAGGGTTTGAGTTATTGTCCAGCACAGTTTCCCTTCAATGTAATCAATTCAACTGCCTCCCTTCTCTCAGTTAGGACTGCTTCTCCTTCTAGTTTTCAGTTTCATTGTAAGGATATATGGAATACCTGCACTATTTCTATTTTCCCACATGAAAGAAGACAATTCTGTTCACAATCATAGCATCATTATCTTCTGCCAGTCTGGTTAATAGAATAAATTGAATAGGAGGAAATTGCACATACATTTTGGAAGAGTGAAGACAATATTATATTTAGTTGCAGATGTGTAGAATATGAATAGGCAAAGCTAAACTCAGTAAATATTGTAAAACATATGTTTGGCAAAATGATTCCTATGAAAAACAATTAACAAACATAGTAGAAAATTCAAGCAATTAAAAAATTCATATTAGATATTTTATCATTTTCTTCTTTGTCCTCCAAATCCTCAGATCTTCCCTTCCTACCTTCCAAAATTTGTGCTCTTTTTCTCTCTTAAAAACAGAATACAAAATGAACAAACAAACTAACGTGCATACACACACACACACACACACACACACACACACACACACACACACCCAAACCAGAAAAGTTTAATGTTGAAAACTACTTCTAAGCATGAGGTGTGATCTATGGTTAATATAATCAGATTGACTTCATTGAAGAGAAATGATTTTCTGTCTTCTATTCACTATCAACTGCAATTAGCTTCCTATTTAGGGGTACTCAAACCCCCTTTTTTGTTCTGGGATTTTGTGTGAGTTGAACTTGAGAAAATGTTATACATGGTCTAACAATCTCAGTGAACTCATCAGCCCTGTTATACATGGTCTAACAATCTCAGTGAATTCCTCAGCCCTGTTTTGTCTGGAATACATTGTTTTCTTGTACTTTTCCACCACTGTGGGCTCTTCTTATCTTTGTGTCTACTCTTTCACATTGATCCCTGAACCTTGGGTGAGTGTGTGTAATAAAGACAACCCAATTAGGGTTGAGTGCATTAAAGTCTCTGACTTTCTGCACATTTTTCCAGTTGTGAGCATCTGTGTTAATTACTACCTACTGCAAGAAAGATCTCTGATGAGGGATAACCAATTCACTGATTTATGGGAATTCCAGTAGTATCATTTAGAATCATATTATTACTATGCTCATTTAGCTGAATAATAGTAGATTTCCCCCTAGGGCCCATGACCTATTTAGTTTTAGATTATTTACCTTATTGACAGTGGCAGATATGGGATCCTTCTCATAGAGAGGTCTTAAATCAAAGAAAAAAATTGGTTACTCCCAACACATTAGTGCCCCTTTTGCAGCAGTGGTTATATATTGAGGGTAGGTGGTTGTTGTAGCTCACAGAATTCATACCTCAGAAGACTGATGATTACATTTCTCCTCTGCATTGAACATCAGCTCAGTTTCTTCTTATTTGGGTGACAAAAGTATGTTTAGTGAGATATATGGGAATCCTTTGCCCATTGAATCAAAATATATAATGCACTGATGGTACTGTGGATGTTATTTGGTAGCATATGATATCTAGTTCAGACACAGTTTTCCTTATTATGTAGTAACTCCATTAAAAGTCTAAAGTAGTGGGTATCTATAGGGCTTTTCAAAATGCCTCCAGTGTTGGTTATTCCCAATATTCCCTATTCTACCTTATCCCTATCCTCCACCCCATTTAATCTTCCTGGTATAATTTCCATTTTATCCTTTTATAACATTATAATCTATTTCTCCTTCCTTGGAAGATCTTTTTCTCTGCCTGGTCCTTTACCAGCTCTACCTGACCTCTGGGGATATTCTAAATGAAGCACACATATGCGCATCTAACTTAAAAGCTAACATGCTTGTTCTCCTGGGTTTAGATTACCAAATTTAGGACGATTGATTTTAGTACTATCCATTTACAAGAAAAATGTAATTTTCTTAATAGCTGAACAATATTCCATTGAGCACATGTAACATTTTCATTATCCACTCATCAACTGATGGTCATCTAGACTTTTCCCAATTTTTGGATCTTATGAATAGACCAAAAATGAACATGGATGAGCAAATATCTCTGTAGTAGAATGTGGAATCCTGTGGGCATGTGCCCAAGAGTAATAAAGTTGTATGTTGTACTAGATCTATTTTAAGCATATTGAGGAACTCCACAATGGTTTCAAGAGTGTTTTGCATTAGTTTGCACTCCCATCAACACTGAATAAATATTCCCCTCTCCTTCAACCCCCACCAGCATATAATTATTATTATTATCATATTATTACTATTAGTTGTAGTACTACTATGATTAATCTTGGTCCTTCTAACTGAAGTAAAATATAATTTTGCAGTAGTCTGAAAATTTGCATTTTCCTCATGGCTAAGGATGTTGATTATTTCAAAGTGTTTACCAGCCATTTGTATTTTATTTTTGTGAGCTCTTTGTTTAATTCTATACCCCACTTTTAAACTGGGTTATTTGTTTTCTTGATATTCAGGATTTTTTTTTTTGCTTCTTTCAATATTCTAGATACTAACCATCTGTCAGACATATAATTAATTTTTTTCATTCTGTAAGCTCTTTCTTTACTCAAATTATGGTTTCCTTTGCTGTACAGAAGATTTTTAGCCTTTTAACATCCCACGTATTAATTGTTGGTCTTAATGCTTGTGCTCTCAGGTGTCTGCTCAGAAAGCGTTTTCTTTTGCCTATGAATCCAACTGTATTTCATGCTTTCTCTTCTATAAGATTCAGGGTATCTGGACTTACTTTGATGTTTTTAACCCATTTAAAGTTGAGGTTTGTCCAAGGTGATTGATACAGGTCTGTTTTTATTCTTCATGAAGCTATCCAGTTTGACCACCACCATTTCTTGATGATACTGGCTTTTCTTCACTTTTCTTCAATATGTTCTTCTTCTTCTTCTTCTTCTTCTTCTTCTTCTTCTTCTTCTTCTT